>JAMWET010000778.1:0-26409 GCA_024036415.1 Prochilodus magdalenae | reverse complement strand
TGTTTTATGAACCTGTTTCTACTTGTCACTTTCAGTCTCTGAGCTACTGTATGTGTGGTTTTGATGAGCAGGAAACTCCCCACATACTGAAACACTGTAACATGTAAACACAGAAAACCATTAGCCCCAGGGTTGTTGACTGTGGTTGCATGCATGTATGAGTGTTATTAGATAACGACCAAATCAAATCTAATCTAATCGCCTTTTATTGTCACGACCTTCACATTTTCATAGGTGTGAAGAGTGAATGTGAAAAATCTTTAGGGTGCCGGTCAGATCACTCCTTTTTCTTTAGTACTTGCAAATACAAACAATAAATTAGACAATTAAAAGTATATTAACAAAGTTTGGTCTGCTCTATATAATAAAATGTGTTATAGTAAAAAGTGTTGTCTGTTGTATACAATGCGAGGGCCAACAGCCATTTCATGACCAAAGATGTAGCGATGAGATACAAACACAACACAAACAAACTAAAAAAGAGTGAAAGGAGGCTCGCGCCCACAAAGCACCCAATACTCGGCGCCCGTCTTCATGCGTCATTAAGGATTAGTTAACTAACCTAACTGATATTGTAAGAGTGAATAAGCCCAAAAGCTATGACCATAGTGCGTAGTGTTTCTTAGCGGAAAAAGTAGGTCCAGCCATAGTCCGTTTACTTCGCTGCCTACTCACTCGAGTGATAGTATTGCATGAACGATGCGCGTCAGTTAATCACTGACAAACCAGGGGACGCAAGAACAAGGGGAGCGTATGGACAAACCCAGTGGCCCAATAAGACCAGGAACAGCAGACAAAACCGAGGGCCAAAGACCGAGGCAACCATGCCAGACAAAAAACCATGCGCCAAGACCTTAAGACCACGGCGGCAGCACAAACCAGGGCCAAGACAGCCAGGCAGCAGACAAACCACAGGGCCAAGACCAGGCGGCAGACAAACCAGGGCCAGACAGGGCAGCAGACAAACCAGGGCCAAGACCAGGCCGGCCCATGACAAACCAGGAACAAGACCACAAGACAGCGAGACAAAACCAGGGCCCAAGACCAGGGACAGCGGACAAACCAGGGCCAAGACCAGGCAGCCAAGATACACACAACCTTGGGCCGTAAGACCAAGGCTAGACAGACAAAACCAGCGGGCAAAGACCAGGCGGCAGATCTAGAACACCAGAGGCCAAGACCAGCGTGTCAGACATAAACCAGGGGGGGGGGGGGGCTCAAGACACATGGCGGGGAGAAAAGAACCGAGGGCCACCAGACGCAGGCGGGAGTTGAACCAAGAACGCTCAGGACGCAAGATGAGCACAGGCAAGTCAAGAACATAACAAGAGGCCTAGGGTCCAAGACGCATGAGGACATTCCTGGAGCGACAAAAACTGACAGAGACGAACCAGGGCCGAAGACCCAGGCGGCGCAAGACAAACCAGGGCCGGAAGACCAGGCCCAGCAGACCAAACGGGCAGGGGCCAAGGACTCAGGGCGGGGCAGACAATATCCACGAGTCGCAAGTACCAGCCTGTACAGACAAACCAGGGCCCAAGAGCAGGAAGCCCCAGACAAACCAGGACCAAGACCAGGCAGGAGAAAAACCAGGAGCCAAGACGCAGTGCGGAGAGAAATAAACCAGAGCCAAGACCAGGACGGGGAGCAAAAACGCCTAGGACCCAAGACCACTGCATGCCCAAGACAAACACAAAACACGGGGGCCAAGACTCGGAGGCTGGCAGACAAAACCAGGGGCCGAAGACTAAGTCCGTCTTGTCGGCTCAGCTGCAAACCAGGGCCAGGACCTCGTCGCAGAAAAAAAAAACCGAGGGCCAATCGCAAGGCATAGCCAGAACAAACGAGGGCTCAAGGACCTTTTTTCTCCCGAGTCAAATCAGAGCAATTTTCAGTTGTCAGACAAACCAGTTATCCTTAGACCAACCGGGAGATTACAAACCAGGACCAAGTTGCAGCGCGGACAGAAACTTTCACAAAAAAAACCAGTGTCAAGCTTAGGGCATCGGTTAATCCAAGGTCTGAGTCTGATCCAGGTCGGGGAGGGCAGATCAAACCTAGATCACTTTATCATCTTAAGGCGGTAGGTCCTTACCATAGTATTGGCCCAAGACCAGGCAGCACTGATCGAGTTCTGGAGCCAAGACTCTTGTGTCTGCCAGAGCAGAAAAGAGCCAAGGACCAGACCCTGTCAGAGTAAACAGCAGGCCAAAGACCAGGCAGCCAGACAAGCCAGCACCCCCAAGACCAGGCGGCCGAGGAGAGTAAAACCCAGAGCCACAAGCACCAGGCGGGAGAAAAATCCCAGCGACCAAAGACCCAGGCAGCAGGAGGTGTTGAGGCCAAGAACAGACGGCAGCAAAACAGGCCAAACCAAGATGTCTGCTCGCCTGATCAGAGACGCGAGACAAGGATCCATAATGGCTGGTCACTCACTCTGTTCCCCGAGTCAACTAAATTTTAGAAAATTGCAAACAGTTAGTATTACTGACCTTATTAAACACCAGGACAGAAATCAACCAGCTTCACAATGATCGGTACACCTGAGTCTCGAAAACTAGGTCGATTACATATCGGGAATCACATGCATCTAGAGTCAGGTCCTGTATTAATGATAGAATTACTGGATCAGAGTTTCTGACGCTGGTGTCTCACTGAAACCTGGATTAGTTTGAAGCCAAATCTAGCATTGTTTAAATGAATCCACCGCCGACAGGTAAAGTTATGCGTAACATTCCTTGTTGTAAACGGGCGGGGGCGTGGACGGTGTAGCCGAACACAGCTTTCTCATATTTCTTAGGATTGAATTAAACCAGAAAGCCAGGATTGCACACACTCTTACTTTACAAATTCGGCATACTTTTTTAATATACAGATGTTGATCAAAGACTTTCCTACACGAACCAAACATCCACCGTATTTCAGGCTGATTACAATAAGTAATGGCCACCAGGGCCCCCTACTCATTCATTGTTACAGGAGTACGCATGCGGATTTAGAATTTAACCTGTATATATGAGTCTCTATAGATATGGCGAAATGAATCGATGGAGACTTTAATATCCACCTTGACCTGCCAACAGGCCGATCCACTTAGCCAAGGGATCATTGTTCTAATCTCATATGAAGATCCTCAATTTAAGGGGATTACTCAGAAAAGATAATGCTCTATGACTGTAACGAGAGTGACCATGTACTTCATTTACCTCTGTAGACGGCACGTAACAAGCGATTTAATTTTAACTAATTCGGAGGTCAAATAAGATAATCTAACTATACTTCCTCGTTCTACGAGTCAGTCGTCAGTTTTAAAAATCTAATCATATTGAAATTAGCTTAGACTTCTAGTAAAAAAAATTAACTCATATAAGTGCCGCCTATCCCACTTACTACAACACCCTCGCAAAGCTTTATCGAAATCCTCCACAGATCACCTGCTCCATCTAAACCTAGATGATCTCTTAATTCCTTACCCAGTAGCTATTGGCAGAAGAAACTAGCCTCCATGTTAGATAAATGACTCGAGCATCTCACCTCGAGACACTCGAGCTCTAAACAGCTCTAGTTGACTGGTCAGACAACTATAGAGGCTTATACTGTGAAGTGTGAAATAAACTAAACGCTGCAAGTATTACCAGTCTGCTGCCTGGAAGGAATTAGCCCTCATACGACTATAGAAAAGCTTCTATAGGTTGTAGTCGCGTTTCATCTTATGCTGTCCTCTCTACTGATAGATAACTACCGAAAAGGATAATTAATCCGAGACTTATTATTCAGAGACAACAATCTACTAAATTAAACCAAAGAGTCAAATCTGCTTGACTGAAAGCCCGTCGAACCCCATCGTTATGATCTGTACGGAAACATGACAGGAGGCAGTATGCACTTTATGAATGTTCTATTGCATTACAATAACAAAAATATAAACACCAGTGCTAAATAGCACCAAATGCCGGCCGACAACACAAAAGTAAACAGCATAACAGCAGATGCAAAAGTGTAGATGGCGCCACCGGCCTAAAGCGGACGTACTGCAGGCTAAAATCTAATCGTAGAGAGGGCACAGGTGATTGTAAGCTCGCTGTCGCGCTGCAAGAGGAGGGCTGGAATGCTCTTTTCTCTTGTACTCCAACAGTGGGGGCCCCCCCCCGAGGGCGACTCCGCCTACGGCATGGTCCTCCATCGTCCAGCCATGCAGGAGGGAGGCCCATGTTCTGGGCACATGCCACTGTCCGGCGCAGGTAATCTCAGAGTTCGAAAGACGATGGTAGGAACACCACTGGGGTCTGACGCGGGGGGCCTTAAGGTAGGACTATTGCCGCACCGTCTTCAGCATGGTGGGTGGGCAGAGTGCTTTGGAGTACAATTCCTAGACCGGATAACCGGGGTAAGGTGAGCTACCTTAGTTATAATACTGACTGCGTGTCGAGTGTGCTTCAGGAGGAGAAATAGAAGAGAAAATATAGAACTACTTACTTTGGGCTCAGCCACGCCATAAGCGCGTCTTGAGCGCTGCCTTATAGTTTACTTCTGAATTAGTATAGTGTGTTCTGTCTGAGTTATTAAAGGTCTGCCAGAGAGGATACTCATTTGTCTCTCTTCCTTGAGTATCTTCCCTTGTTGATTTTCAACGATACAAATATGCCTGCACTTTGGTTTGACACACTGTGTGAGTGCCCACCCCCCCAGTGTTTGATCCTCTTCTTCTTGCTTACACTAGTTAGTTGGGTTTTTCGGCACCTTTGAAAGTTCTGTTTCTCAATTGGTCCCTTACTACAGTCTACCCCCTATCTAAAGAGAGATAATGAGTTTTCAAATCGTATTATTTCTATACCTATACTACTGAGACATGTAACATACATGCGAGTTCATCCCCAGAATCATCAGTTGTGCGACAGTAGTTTACCTGGTATCAGAAACTAAGTCATCAACTCGAGACACGGAACGAAACTCCGAAGCCAGACAATAACCATTTCTGCCCCTCTTGTGTGAAACTCCTTCAGACTCATAATAAACTCACCCTCGTAAGCACGCTGGTGTACGGTCCTAAAGTTCCCTTAAACTAGCAGTAATTGAGCCTTTTTTATTTTAAGAAAACCCTATGAGCTAGCACAAAACTACAGACCCATTTCAGATGCTTCCATTTATATCAGAGATTTTAGAGAAAGCTGTAGAGTAGCACATACTCAGTGGTCAGCACACCACCTATTCTGCACATGGAGAACAACATCCATGAGGAACTATCTCGCAGTCTGGTGCTTTAGTACCCGGAGTCCTCACACTATTAGGCTCCTCCAGATACGAGGACAGCAACCGGTGAGAAAACTGGACAACGATCCCGACTTAGTGTCTCCTGACAGAGGTGAAACCTCATCCTAGCTTACTGGTTCCTACTAGGATCTTAGAGACAACTCAGCACACATGGCAAGACCACACATCCAACCCCACTAGACAGCCAGGTTGGAGAACCCTGTAGGAGGAACAGGAGAAGAGGCTCCTTCATGGTTCAGATCTTACTTAAAGGCGACCGACTATCCGCTTATCAGTTCTGTAAATATAAACGCTCCATCGTCCCACTCACACAGACGGTACAGTGCTGGGGTTCCCACAGGGGTCTGTCCTAGGGACCCATATATTATTTACCTTATATATGCACCACTCGGGTACCATAATCAGAATACAGAAACCATAAACCTCCGCTCCGCTTGCTATGGGGATGATGACACGCAACTGTATATCTCAGACTCTACCAGATGATCCACTTCCACCTTAATAACGAATAGAGGACTGTGGTACTTAGAGACGAGAGCATAAGAGACTGGAGAAAGTACCAGTAACGTCCTCCCTACTACTGAAGCCCCGAACTTGGACAAAGAAGTTCTTCTTCTTCTCAGGCCCCACCAGAACTGGCACCTACCGAGAGATCTAGAGATTCATAATAATACCCTGAGTGGGGGTTGACTCAACTCACAACTTTTGCGTGCTGTTATGGACTTGTCAGCACGCGCTCTGTCTCAGGCATGATGTCTGCAATCTCGTAACGAAGTGACCCGCAGCGCCAGCGCCGCAGCATAAACAAAGTCCACCATGAAACTGACGAAGCCCTCTCTAGGCTCGAGTGTGAGCCAAGATGGAACTCATCTTGCATGCGGTTCCTTAAAGGACTCATAGGGACTCATACATCACTCAGGAAAGTGGGACGGACTCGAGATGTTGTCTCATGGGATTACTCGGGGAATGCCTGGGGTGTGCAGAATGAGAGAGGTTCCGAAACGGGGAACAGAAGACCCACACTTTAACTGGTGCCAACCGAATGGAAGAAATATGGGAATTGAGTCCGTTGCGGAAAATGGTTAGCAACGCTGGCTCATTTCATTCCAACCGATACTACCAGCGGGCCATGTACGGAAATTCTAGTGAATATTCTGCTATGCGAACAATTTCCCTTCACACAGATGAAATGATAGCTCACTATTGGATTTAGCCATCATGGGGGTTTGATTCAAACAAAACTGAACTCAGAAATGAAGTGATCATTACGTATCATTTCTCATAGACATCCCAAACCACAGTGGGCCTCAATCCATAGCCTTACCAGATAATGAGCATGACACAACAAAAGAGACCACACAGGGACTTATCAGTACTAGGTTGGGTGAAATTAGCAAAGTAAATGGAAACACTGTAACAAGAAACCACAAAAAAGGCAACTGATAAGGGGAGCCCATTGAACGTATCTGCCGTTTGCTAACTGGAAAATGAATTTAGTTGTTGGAAGACTCAACTTGAATGTTCTGTTTTTGTCGCTGTGCCAGATTACCAACAGAGAGCTACTCCGGGCTTCCAGTAGCATGCTGCATGTGTTGACCAAGCCACTGATCCTGAGTGCTAACAGCCTGAAAATGGAGCAAAAGGCAGTCTTTTTCTTGGCTTTTAAGTTCAGCCATCACTACTTCTATCCGGTGAAGTATTTCTGTGATGATGAGTGACCAAAACAGATTGTGACACGTAGCTGAAACTAAAAGCAAGGCGACAGTTTATTAAATTAGGTTTGTACTGAAACACAGGGAAATAACAATCAAGGGCAAAACACTGGAAAGCAGCTTGAGTTTGGCAATACTTCGCAAATGAGTTCAGTGCGAGAGAGTAGTTATTTAAAAACAAACAGACTAAATGGTTAATGTCAGGTGACTTATCAATATTCTGAAGCACTTCTGTTTTCACCAAATTAGACCTCCCGTAGAGCGCATATAACCTTGTTTGTGTTAGAGAGGCAGGGTGAATGGAAGACAGCATTTCTTCTGACCACTAGGGGCCACTTATGAGTAACTTTTCATGCTGGTTTTGGGTTATGAAAAGCCCGGCTTTTATCTTCCAATTGTTCATGTTAAATAATGTCCTCAGTGATATGATGGGGGCAATTCTCATTTGCTCAGATAACATTGCGTCTCAAATCTCTTCTAGAGAGGTCTCATTTTTGTTTAGTAACGTGTGAAAAATTAGTTTAACATTTCATTTTAGTTTCAAACACCTCATTTTTGGATTATATGCATCCAGCCCAGAGGGCATCATCATGGACGAATTGTAAAAGTAAGAGGCTTTGTTGTTAAATGGTCCTTTTGGTCGCACAAAATCTGTTTGTGATCATCCAAGTTTCAAAAGGTTTGCCCTCATAGGTTTCACAACTCTAATTATCTATATGTCAGAAAGCCCTGTCCATCGAGAAATTAAAGCCATGTTGCTGCCCTGCCCTACCCGCTAACATCCGCAAACCTAATCCAAACCATTGAGAAGGCTGACTGATTATTTATTTGCTCTAGGAGAGGAATGGCTGCCGGCCTCGAGACTTCTCTTACCAGTTCCACCACTTTCATCAGACCATTTCAATCCATGCTTGGTTATCAATACCCACTAAAACCCTGCTGAAATGATCAGGACATACAAGGGGGTTGAAGCATACTAGTAAACTAGGTGCCTCTGTCAGACCACATTCCCCAGGATGTTCTCAGTGCAACAAAATTCCTCAGGGGTACATAGGCAAAGGGCAATCAAAATACATAGTTCCTAAAAAAAACATTCTGCCATTTAAACTGCAGTTAGTAACCTGAGTTGTGGGCCGACAAGAGATTATGGTATTAAAGGAAACCCCACAGAGAACGAAACTTGGGTCGATTGATGGGATGAGTATTACATATTGTATTGCCTTGTGAATTTGGAAATAGGTATCTCGAATTAAAAAACTTTGGGGCTTCCAAACTGTGAGATGAGGCTTGTGGGCATGTTGGACTAGGTTAAGGGCCGATTCTATTTTGTATAACAGGTAGACATTGTCATGTGAGTCTTACATTGAAGAACAAAAAGGTACATGATGAAACAAAGTTGATGAATGTCAGAACTTCATACTTTTCGCACGACCCTATCCCAACTTCCCAGATACAAGCCTGGAAAGTTCATGTCTGTCCAGGATGACCCTGAGTTGAGTGAGGAGTAGGAGCCGCATGTGACGGGCAATTAGGTCAAGAGGTTGTGGATGGATACAACCAGCCTGTACTGGAGGCATGGGGCTCCCTAGGATAGGCTCTACCGAATTTTACTGCTGGATCTCCACCTACTCAGTGCCTAAAAATTATTTAAGAGTGTGCATGGGGTGTGAACGCTGTCTCATTATGAACTGTACCTCGAAATATTCAGGGATAACCTTAGTGTGGGTTCCATGTCCTGAGATGATAGGCAATCATCAAAGCCCCCCCCCCCCTGGAAGGTAATTTGAGCCTTTTACTGAAGCGGAGATAATCAATGGTTCTTGTGGTTCAGTTAATAATGTGGAACAGGTGTTGCGCACCGCCATTGGCAAAACCTATGAAACCTTTTGGCTAGCTCATGGAAGGAATTGGGGATAGGCTCACCTGACCAGCTTTGCATTTTTTGCTTTCATCCATGAACAAACAACTTCAGCACTGATAATATATCCCAAAAATGAGGTCCAGCCCCAAAATAAAACATGTTTCGTGTCCCCTTAATAAACCAGACAACTGTCTTAAGGAGTAATTTGATAGAGTTAACCCCTGCCAAACATGTTTTATATATGCAGAAATGAATATGAAATAAGTTAAGTCCAGGAGTAAATGAATATGGTCATCGATATATAAGCAATAACAAAATTGGATCCTACAATCCGTGAGAGGACATTATTGACCAATGGAGAATTGTTAATTGGAAATTAGCAAGGTGTGCCATTTTCTTAACCTGGAAATGGCCATAACCAAATATTCATCAGTAGTCCTTTGGGTTAGGGGGGGTGTTTGGTTAGGAAGGCGTTTTGTCCCATTTTCAGCTGGCAGCTGCAGGTGATGTGAAAGGGCATACATAACTGCCGCCTGGGCCTTTTACTATCATGAAGGGGGACCCACATTAGGAATGCATTCAAGTTAGTAAATATCAGGAAATTTCTCCGTTCAATCACAAGCGCACCATTAACCCTGAAGAATAGTGGTTAACACATAGCCCTCACACATGTTGATCGCTGGTTCAAACCCCAGCCACTGTATCACCTCCTGCTCCTGTTTTGTTGTGTTTTTTTTCCCTGTTGTAACACTGCATACATTTGCTGTGCTTTTACATCTTTATACTTTTATTTTTTATTTGGTTTGTTTTAATATTTTTATTCATTTATATTTTGCTTTATTATTTTTATAGCTTCTATGTGTACAATGGCGGTATGTAAACTGCTGTAGCACTGTAATTTCCTTTTGGGATCAATAATGTCTTATCTTTTATCTTAATGTGAAACCTCTAATTCCCTGACAAGCCCATTGGTCTTGGTATTTTACTCACGGTTCCAGTTCACAATCACTTCACATTCTGAAATTCAGAATACTAAAGCTGACGCTTTATCTTGTACTGATATCTTGGAATCGGTCAGCCCTGAACCAGTACTATCCATAGGTAATTCTTGCTCCCATTAAATGGGAGACATCGGGATCAGTCAGCTTAATGATGAGACCCCATTACCTACTCACTGTCCTGCTGGCAAAAAAAGGTGCCCATTCAATGTAGAGAATGTCATTCATCTTGGCTTCACTCTTTACTAACTTTTGGGCACTCAGGTGAAGCCTGTACCCAATCAGCTCCTATCTAGTAAAAGTTGGTTGGAGAATATACTTGCTGATATTCAACATTGTGTTTCCTCTTCCTCAGAATGCTCCAAGTGTAAAACAGCTCATACACTACCAGCAGGTAAGCTTATGCCCCTTCCAGTGCCTTTATGTCCCTGTGGACCAGGAATTTCAGGTTTTCTGAGGGAAGCAGAAAGCTGGCACTCAAATACATTGGTCCATCCAACGTGCTCATTAAAATTAATGATAAGTATGAACTGGATTTGCCTGGTATTTATTGTGTCTCTCGTTCATTTCAAGCATCCCTTTTGAAGCCTACAGGCCTAGGTCTGAGGCTATGCGCCCTCCTCTGGTGATTAGCGATAGTGCTCTGGTATACGCTGTCTGCAGACTGCTGGACTCCCATGGAAGATGCAGGGACCTCCAGTATTTGGTAGAAAGGGGGTGGGGGTATGGACCTGAGAAGAGGAGCAAACATGGTTCCTACCTTTCCCTCCCTCCCTTCCTCCCTCCCTGTCTTGGTTTTGTCCCCTCTCTCTCCTGTTTTGCTGATCGGGCCCATGCCGCCAGTGCATATCCCCACCCAGGCCTTCGTCATTGCCCACATTGTTATATTTTACGTCCGCATCAATCCAACATCACATCCATCAGCGTTTTGTTAACAGTTCCATAGTAAAATGGTACATTGTGTTGATGGCAGTGCTCACACCTACTAGAAGTACAAGGCCAAGGGCTCCGGCATCTGCAGATTGTAATGATTGACAGACTTAACCTGACACTGGCAAAAAAATAAACCCAACTTTATTAGAAGGATGAGCGCTTAGCCTCAACAGTAACAACAGGGTAAACAACTTCTAGGGCGTGGAGCAAGACGGCTGACAGCAGTGGAACTGCTCTATTAGACCAGGGTCCATCTGCTGGGGGCACTCAACTCCTCTCCCCAGGAGTGCCCTCAACACTGACTGGTGAGGGAGGTGTGGCCTCGGGCATGACCTCAGCAGCATACACTGAGGATAAGTGACGCCAGTTGCAGAACTAAGGTTTTCGGCTCTCTCCCTCACTCTCTCTCTCTCTCTCTCTCTCTCTCAGATCAGTTCGGTAGTGCTGTATTGGCATGAATGTAGTAGATACACTGTTGTCAAAGCATTTATCAATAACTACATAAACACAGAGAGAAATAATATTATATAAACAACAATATAAACGACAAGAAAGTTTTATATACAGGACTGATGAAGTCAGTAAGGAGACAAATACATAATTGAAGACTTTCTAAAGGACTAATAATCAGTATCGATCAGTGGTGATCAGTGATGATCAGTGGTGGTCAGTGATGATCAGTGGTGGTCAGTGATGATCAGTGGTGGTCAGTGATGATCAGTGATGATCAGTGGTGGTCAGTGGTGATCAGTGATGATCAGTGATGATCAGTGGTGGTCAGTGGTGGTCAGTGGTGGTCAGTGGTGATCAGTGATGATCAGTGGTGGTCAGTGGTGGTCAGTGGTGATCAGTGATGATCAGTGGTGGTCAGTGATGATCAGTGGTGGTCAGTGATGATCAGTGGTGATCAGTGATGATCAGTGGTGGTCAGTGGTGGTCAGTGGTGATCAGTGATGATCAGTGGTGGTCAGTGGTGGTCAGTGATGATCAGTGGTGATCAGTGGTGGTCAGTGGTGATCAGTGGTGATCAGTGGTGGTCAGTGGTGATCAGTGGTGATCAGTGGTGTTCAGTGGTGATCAGTGGTGTTCAGTGGTGGTCAGTGGTGGTCAGTGATGATCAGTGGTGATCAGTGGTGGTCAGTGGTGGTCAGTGGTGATCAGAGGTGATCAGTGGTGGGTTGTTGAGTGTGGTCACTGGTTGTCCCTCAGGTTGTGACAGGCAGTCATGTATCTGGCTGCGTGTAAGGTCAGCTCACTCTTCTCTCCTAATATATACGGGAGCTTTTCAGGGTCACTGCAGAGCTGGAACTCGGGACACGCGCTGCTCGCTGTCTTATAGAACCGGGTTCTGATAGACTGGTATCTAAAGCACTCTGTTAGGAAGTGCAGCTCTGTCTCCACCACTGAGAGCTCACAGTGAGAGCATAGCCTGGCCTCTCTGGGTGCCCAGTTCTGTCTGTGTTTCGATGGCCAGACTGAACATTCAGCAGCAGTGGACACTGTCCTAACTCGGCTCTGCAGGCAGTGTTAGGGCTCTACTCTGAACATTCAGCAGCAGTGGATACTGTCCCAACTCGGCTCTGCAGGCAGTGTTAGGGCTCTACTCTGAATGTTCAGTAGCAGTGGATACTGTCCTAACTCGGCTCTGCAGGCAGTGTTAGGGCTCTTCTCTGAACGTTCAGTAGCAGTGGATACTGTCCCAACTCGGCTCTGCAGGCAGTGTTAGGGCTCTACTCTGAACATTCAGCAGCAGTGGATACTGTCCCAACTCGGCTCTGCAGGCAGTGTTAGGGCTCTACTCTGAACGTTCAGCAGCAGTGGATACTGTCCCAACTCGGCTCTGCAGGCAGTGTTAGGGCTCTACTCTGAACGTTCAGCAGCAGTGGATACTGTCCCAACTCGGCTCTGCAGGCAGTGTTAGGGCTCTACTCTGAACGATCCGCACCAGTGGCTCCTGTCCCAACTCGGCTCTGCAGGCAGTGTTAGTGCTCTACTCTGGACGTGCAGCAGCAGGGGATACGGTCCCAAACTCGGCTCTGCAGGCAGTGTTAGGGCTCTACTCTGAACGTTCAGCAGCAGTGGATACTGTCCCAACTCGGCTCTGCAGGCAGTGTTAGGGCTCTACTCTGAACGTTCAGCAGCAGTGGATACTGTCCCAACTCGGCTCTGCAGGCAGTGTTAGGGCTCTACTCTGAACGTTCAGCAGCAGTGGATACTGTCTCAACTCGGCTCTGCAGGCAGTGTTAGTGCTCTACTCTGAACGTTCAGCAGCAGTGGATACTGTCCTAACTCGGCTCTGCAGGCAGTGTTAGTGCTCTACTCTGAACGTTCAGCAGCAGTGGATACTGTCCTAACTCGGCTCTGCAGGCAGTGTTAGTGCTCTACTCTGAACGTTCAGCAGCAGTGGATACTGTCCTAACTCGGCTCTGCAGGCAGTGTTAGGGCTCTACTCTGAATGTTCAGTAGCAATGGATACTGTCCTAACTCGGCTCTGCAGGCAGTGTTAGGGCTCTACTCTGAATGTTCAGCAGCAGTGGATACTGTCCTAACTCGGCTCTGCAGGCAGTGTTAGTGCTCTACTCTGAACGTTCAGTAGCAGTGGATACTGTCCTAACTCGGCTCTGCGGGCAGTGTTAGGGCTCTACTCTGAACGTTCAGCAGCAGTGGATACCGTCCTAACTCGGCTCTGCGGGCAGTGTTAGGGCTCTACTCTGAACGTTCAGCAGCAGTGGATACTGTCCTAACTCGGCTCTGCAGGCAGTGTTAGGGCTCTACTCTGAATGTTCAGTAGCAGTGGATACTGTCCTAATTCAGCTCTGCAGGCAGTGTTAGTGCTCTACTCTGAATGTTCAGCAGCAGTGGATACTGTCCTAACTCGGCTCTGCAGGCAGTGTTAGGGCTCTACTCTGAATGTTCAGCAGCAGTGGATACTGTCCTAACTCGGCTCTGCGGGCAGTGTTAGGGCTCTACTCTGCACATAGAGGAGTTTCCTGCAGAACTCCGTGTGCAGAGCCTCAGTAGGATGCCTGTCCCAGCTTGTGAAGTTGTTTCATGTGCGGGGTCCCCACACCTCACTGCCGTATAGTGCTATAGGTTGGATGACTGATTTGAATAATCTAACCCAGATTGTAATCTGTAATCCAGATTGAGTAGACTTCCTAATGGTGAATAGAGCCCTCCTCGCTCTCTCTGAGCTCCTTCACATCCAAGCCCAGCCTCCCCGTGGAGCTGATGGTTATGCCCAGGTAGGTGTATGATGTAGCCTGTCGGATCTCGTGGTGTTAACTCTGGAACATCACTATTTTAGTTTTTTGCTGGTTTACTTTTAAAGCCCAATTTTCATAGAAGTTCCCTAGTACCTCTAAACTCCGCTGTAGCCCCTCTCTGGTAGGGGACAGTAGGACGAGGTCACCTGCATATAGGAGACATTTAACCTTGGTGTCTCCCAGAGAGAGGCCGGGTATGTCCTCACACTGATGGAGTTTATCAGCCAGTTCATTGATATACAAGTTAAAGAGAGTGGGGCTCAGGCTGCAGCCTTGTCGTACTCCACGTGACTGTGGAAAGAACCCAGGTCTGAGCATTCCGATTTTCATTGCACATTTACTGTGAGAGTACATTGATTTGATGACATCATACATTTTGCCCCCCACTCCACTTTCAATAAGATTATAAAATAGTCCATTTTGCCAAATGGAGTCGAAGGCTTTTTGGAAGTCTACAAAACATGCGAAGATTGTGTCACTATGTTGGGTGACATGCTTATCAATCAGTGGGTGGAGGGTGAAGATGTGGTCAGATGTTGGGTGGTGTGGTAAGAAGCCGATCTGAGCTCTGCTGAAAACGTTGTGTTCTATGAGGTGGTCGGTGAGTCGGATGTTGAGGATGCTGCAGAGGACCCTTCCCAGGTTGCTGCTGACGCAGATTCCTCTGTAGCTGTCTGGGTCTAGTTTGTCTCCAGATTTGAATAGGGGGGTTCTGAGCCCCTCGGTCCAGGTGGGTGGCGTGGCCTATGGCTAATATAAGATTGAATACTTTTAGAATAGCCAGTTTAAATGCATGATCTGTGCCAGGCTCTCAGGAAAGTTGGGTCCAGATCTGTTAAAGCGTAGTCCACTGTACTGCTGCCCTACTCTCTCTCTCTCTCTCTCTCGCTCTCGCTCTCGCTCTCTCTCTCTCTCTCGCTCTCTCTCTCTCTCTCGCTCTCTCTCACTCTCACATGTAGCTCTTGTCCTGAACAATCATGTATGGAAGGTCATACACCATACACACACAGCACAGAGCTGAAAGTGAAAGTAGAATACGCCTATAAAGACTGACAAACAGACCTAACAAACAAACTGCAGCAAAGAGAGAGAGAGAGAGAGCTCCGCGACACTTCACGCATCTAATAGAGGTATGTCCAGCTGTTCTTTACAGTATAGACTTCATAAAGAAATGAATGTAATGGTATCTATAATGTACGTTTAACATGTGTAATTAAACGTGAAACAAAGTAATTACTGTCATTTTTAAACTACAGAAAATAGCGAACATGACACTACCACTTATACAAAGACATATTTTGACCAAGAATATAAATTTAATAAATACAAATTATATTAAATTCAACAACCCGGAAATAAAACAGGACAAAATAAAGAAAAGAAAAGAAAGCAAAAACAAATGAAGAAAATCCAAATTTATTCTGCAGCTTAAACTTCTCCAAGGCTATTGCTGGCTGGTTGCTATGGTATAAGGTGTTGTTTGCTGAGTGGTTGTTATCAGGTTCAGTAGGAGTGTACGGGAGGAACGAGAGAAGAAAAATACACATAGAGTGTGGGTCAGTTTGACTGTATAGCTTGGGGACATGCACTGATTAAATTCAATAAATGCGATGTGTATGTAAATGTGTTTGTGAAACAGTGTCTGTCAGTTGAGCAGAAGTACAGTAGATGGGCGTGTACTCTTCCATCCCATTCCTTCTTAATCAGCAATAAATCAAAATAACAAAACAAGGAAAGTGGAAGTAAAAATACAATACGCCTATAAAGACTGACAAACAGACCTAACAAACAAACTGCAGCACAGAGAGAGAGAGAGAGAGAGAGAGAGAGAGAGAGAGAGAGAGAGAGGGAGAGAGAGAGAGAGAGAGAGAGAGAGGGAGGTAGAGATAGCGAGCCCAGCAACACTTCAATAAAAAAAAATAAAGTAATAAAATGAACGGGAGGAATGAGAGAAGAAAAAAACACATAGAAGTACAGAAGATGGGCGTGTACTTTTTCATGCCATTTCTAGGTGGTTGCTGTGGTATCCAATGTGGTTGCTATGGTGTTGCTTGGTGGTCCTATGTTATACCAAGTGGTGCTAGGTGATTGCTATGGAATCCAATATGTTTGCTAAGGTGTTGACAGGCAGTTGCTAAGGCGTCCCAGGTGAGTCAGTGATGGAGGATAATCAGTGATAGACAGCTGTTAGTCACACATGTTTATTGCAATAATAAGACCACACCCACATTCTCAGAGGCGAAGGAAAGTTTTGTGAGGAGTGTTTTATTATATTTCTGATTTTTATATTTAAACTTTGCAGGATGTTTATAACAACACCTGAGTTTAGTGTTATACAGTCTATATTTATAATGTGTTTCCAGGGACTTTAAAAATGCTTTGTATCAAAACATAGAAGAGCAATATCACACATTTGGAATGAATTAACGTTTTTTCTTCATTGCATAGGTTTAAACATGGGACCATTTTCTTCCAAACCAGGTGAGTTTAGTTATTCACCTTTGTAGTTCAATGCTTTTAATTTAGTATACAGTATAAGTTTACAGTTTGGGTCATCAAGTCTCTCCTAACTTCTGCTGACAATATTGATAGAGCTTCTCCACAGTATTCTGTCGTCTGTTTGAGTCTTCAGACTTCTAATGGCTTGTTCAAAATTCCACCATTACTACCTCGTTGCTGGTGATTCTCATTCTCTGTTACCTTCAGCTGTTCCAAACGTAATGGTCCCTGGGGTCATCTGATCCTCTACTTCCCCAGCGAGAACCTCTTTGCACCTAAAAAGGTTGATGGCCCCTGGTCCTGTCTCGATTACCACAGGGTTTTCCAGTTGTACTTGGAAGATCACCTGTTTGTGAAGCTGGAAAAGTCTTTGTCCTATGCTTGACTGGTTGCTTTTCTGGGCTTTCCCAGAATTTTCAGAATTGGCAGAGCCTGGATACTGCCATGGTTGATTCAACCAAACATTACTCTATTTGGACTCCAAATGGGCTTACTTGGTGGCCTACTCTGTCTGTGCCAACAATAAGAAACCCTGGACTCACTGGACACTTCAATCTGTATTGAAACATAAAATGTGGGAGGACTATGCTACCAAACCTCCTTGTCCTTAGGCATGTCCAATTTTGAGTGCCAGTTTGGCTATGCTCCACCCATGGAGAGACCCGCTACTGCCTTTCATCTGTTGTTTATCAGACTCACAAAGCAGTAGCAAGTATCAAAATGGTATCCCTAGGGCTATCCACCCCTCCTTCTATGCAGATCAGCGCCACCTTGTGTTTCACCCACAGTCTATATTGCGTAGCACTAGGACCACAGGCCTACCAGCTCCACTCTTGACATCTGTTTTCTTGAGTTGTGAAAGTAATTTCAGAGAATAAAGCAAAATAGAATAGAAAAGGAAAAAGAAAAGATCACAGCTACTATGTGTGCGTTTCTGTTGTCCCTTTTACTCCTTATATATAAAGAACTTCCATTTAATTTATTCACCTTTGTACTCCGTTTATTCTGTCTCATTAGTTTGCATCTTTTTTACAGTGGCCCTGTAGTCTCTCTAGCCACCCACCACTGTTCCCCTGGCTCCACAATGTGTTGCTGGTTCCCTGGCTTATACAGTCAGGCACCTTTCGAACTGCTGCTGAGTCTGCATTAGTGCCCAGCATCTGCTGGACTGACTCCTAAGGAGAGAACCAGGGTGTCTGCTCGACACATTTTAGACCCCAACATCATCTGTGCATTCTGGCATTGAAGTGCTGGTGAGGGGACGTTGGGAGCCATATCAAAGGGAAGGGATAATAAGAGTGACAAGCTCTTGTGCCACCACCAGAAGGAGGCAGACGGCTCGATCAGGGCAGTTTTGAACATATAGAGTTCAGATATACGTTCCTGTCCTCGGAATAGGGTGTTCCGCTAGGTGACTTGCTCCTAGGAGTATTCCTTTTCAGAACCATCTTTTATTTTCTGTGGTTTCATTTCAAGCTGGTCTTTAGTTCTTCCATTCTTACCCAGAGCCAGCCCCTCACCCTCACCCCTCCTTACAGTATTAACTTTGCCATGTTTGATATCTGTTGTCCACTATGTGTGTCATGTGCTCTGCCATATAAAGAATGCCATATATGCTGTCTAATAAACTCTTCTCCCGTGTTTCAGTAGAATTTGTCACAGTTTTGGCTAACAAACAAGTAAAAACTGGAGGAGAAATCATTCTTCGCTGTGAGGCCAACTTAGAGAACTTAACAGCAACTTGGGAGAAGGATGACAACAAGTTAATTTGTGTGGACGGGAAACACATAATAAACAAAAATGGAAGATCCTATGAGATGACAATCAAAAACGCTGAGGAAGGAGATGAAGGGAAATACACCATACATCTGAAAAACAGCTCTGGTAGCATATCCTGGTCTGCCATGGTCACTGTTGGTATGTAAGTTATCTGTAAAGGATTGATTAAAGGATTTATTGACACTTTACATTTACACCCTACTGCACAAGTTACTATTTATTGTTTTGACCAATACAGTAAGAAAAATGTAAAGAAAGATTTTTTTAACAAAACACAACTGCACACACAACAATGAATTTGTCTAATTAAAATAATTCTAAAACACACTGTTTACTGCTTACAAATGGAAACTTCTAATCTTATTATATTAATATTAGTCAAGCCAAGTCAAGTGGCTTTTATTGTCATTACAGCTCTGTACAAGTACACAGTGAAATAAAATTACGTTTTTCCAGAACAAGGAGCCACATGGAACAAACGAGAACATAAAACTTAATCTTGAGACATATTTCCCAGAATCTGCTATGAATATTTCTACTAAACCAGAACTGGTACAACAAGTTCTTTTTGAAGTCCATGGTATTTTGATTGATCCTTCAATAATTCTTGCATTTATTACAGAACTCAATGAATGGAGGAGGGTGCAGTGGAAGTAAGTCCTTTAATAAAATGTGATGTGATCAATAACAAAGCAAGGGAAACACACTGACAACTTTGCCATTTATTCTTAAAAGTCCATGTGTATATATTGAGCCTGTACAGACTCTGTCATGTGTATATATGTCATCTATTACAACAGCTGACAGCTCACTCGCAGATTTACACACTGAACTTATTTAACTATGACAATGTAAATATAGTTTTACACACTAATCTGTGGCAAAGAATGACAAACTTTTGCCTTTTATCTTGACTGATCCCAACAGTCTAAAAAACAATATGTTATACCACATTACCATGGTCATTTGATGCCAACCGTAGGGTTGACAACCAGTGATACAGGGTTTATCAACATGCTAAACGCCAGGGGGTGTGGCCTTATTTAGTACCAGATATTCACTTGGTTGCTGCCAAGTTAAGGTCATCCTGACATGCCAAGTTAAATATACCATGGTAGCCTGAAGTTTAAAACCTCTAGCGTACACTGCAGTAAAGCTGTTATACCAACTCATCAGGACATAAGACGGAAAATAACACCGTAACATACAAACACTGAAAGAGACTTAAATGAAACAGGTTAGAAGGATGTGAAAGGAAAAGCTTGTGTTATATTGGTATCAGCATACACAACCCTGTCTCATTTCCTAGGCGTATCCCATTGTTATGCAAGACTAAACACCGGCATATTATGGCCTATTGGCAAAAATGTATGATCTATCATTATCTGAGTCTACATGAATTAATACTAAACAGTGTATACCAGAAATACTACAGCAGTCCAAGCAGAAAAAAAAACGCAATTAATAAATAGAGAATATATGAAATAATACTACAAGCTGATTAAACTAGGGGCGGATAAAATTAATTTACACGCAACAAAATAAAAAGACAAAGTCATTCGTCCTTATTCATTCTCTCTCTCTCTCTCTCTCTCTCTCTCTCTCGGACCCCTCGTGCTGGTGTTTAGTCTTGCATAATAAAGGGTATGCATAGGAAATGAGACCAGGTTGACATACATGTAAGAATACTAGCGTAGCAAACAGCAAGGCAGCAATGGAATACAGCCATGGTTTTTCAGTGTCCTTTCCAGGTTTCAGCCACATGTTTTAAAAAGTGTCACTAAACAGCCCTCTGATGTGGCAGAAATGCAGGAAAATGCCCTTCACGTGAGACAGAAGTGACTCTACTCTGTAGGGTTACCCCTTCTTACAATAAATTATCATGACGTATGTACTACAGCAATACAATTTGATAATGCATCTTAAAAAGTGCTCTTTTAGTTATGAAAAGTTTGATGTGGCATTATGTAGGTGTGCTAAAGTGCAATCAACTTATGACAGCTGTCCTTAACACCACGTCACCAAAGACTGCAGTGGTGTCGTACCAGACTGTCATGGAGTGACTCAGAATGTCAGTGGGTCATCTTCAGTGACGAGTCCTGGTATCCTTTGCCTTCCCTCCCAACGGCACCGCAGTCCCACACCTCCTTCTGGGGGCAGCTGTTACTTTGATGATGATTTCTTGAGTGTAATTTCTGCACACATTTTAATAGAAATGCCTTTGTTTCAATACACATGGCATGCTATCTTTATATTTAGGCTTGGGGCCTGTCTTCATATATAATGTGGGGAGAATGCGTCTCGTCTGTGTCTACAAATGGATATAGGGTCCTCTGTGAGAGGTGTGTATATAAACTGTGTGCTATAAACTGATTTCTCTTTCCTTTTCTCCCTCCACAGACAAGATCAACTGATCAGTACCCTAAAAACCTTTAAACCGACTAACGATAAAGTCAAAGAGTTCCGCTTCCTTCTGTATGGACCCATTGGAGCAGGAAAATCAGCGATTGTAAACACACTCAAAAGCATCTTGGAAGGACGCATGTATGTCATTTGCCCAACTGCTTCTGAAGTAACAAAGAGTTACACATCAAAGGTGAGTACACAGTAAAACCTGATACACTGTTAGGGAGTATTTCCTGGATGCATGTCCTTCTAAAATAAATACACTGATTTAAATAGATTTATAATTTATGTTTTGTTTCTAGTATGAAAAATATCAAATTGGAAATGCACAGGATGGACTTTCTTTGACCTTCAGTGACACTATGGGTGTAGAGCTGGGAGAAGGTAATGGGGTGCACATTGATGACATCATCAGCACTTTAAAAGGACACATCTTAGAGGGTTACACGGTAAGATTGAAACACAGCATTTGCCAATGTGTAAAATATTAAACACTAAATAAAGTTGAATAAAATTATGAATTAATGTCAGCAACAAAGAACTAGGACCAACGCATGCCGGGGTTAAAGTCAGATGAGCGGTAGTCAAGAAACAAATGGGGTCAGAAACAAAGTCAAGATATGGCCAGCCGTTATGCGAATAACTTTAGACCTCTGCTTAATAAGCTTAAACTTTTCACAAATGGAATAATTTACGTTTAACTCTCGCAGGTAGAATTAATTGCATCCAAAAGAATGTACTGCCCAGATTTTTATATCTGTTCCAAAGCTTCCCTATTTTTCTCCCAAAATCATTATTTCAGACATTAGACAAAATGGTTATCATTCATTTGGTGTGGCAAGCTCCCCAGAGTGCGTAAAGTGCTTCTTCAAAGATTAAGGTCTTAAGGTGGATTTGCACTCCCCAACTTACTATTCCTTAAACTAGAAAAGATTAAGTATTCGCTCAGAGGATCAACCCAAAATTTGTATAAAACCCAGTACTAGTCCACTTTGAAAATATACAAGCTAGCACCCTGTTACGCAGGACGAGGGGACAGGTTGCAAACGCAAGTCTTTAATGAACCAAAAAATGAAACAAAACCAAAGAAACTAAACAACTGATAAACAACAGAACAGGGCTACAAAACAACAGACATGGAGAAACATACATGGAGAATAAATCAACCAACAAAGAGACAAAGGACCAGCAGGGAGACAAAACACCCAACAAGAACAAAGGGCATGACATGGGGTATAACACAACTAGGGCTGACGAGAGACACCTGGGAAGGGGCGGAGCTAGAAACAAGGGACCTGACTGGAGGATGGAGACAGGAGGAGCACAGGACCAAAACAAACAGACACACATGGAACAGAGTGACAGACAGCACTTGGACATGACAGGACACGGCAGAGAGTGACACACCCTAGCATAAATGAGGTGGATTGTTTCCCACTTAGCATGTGTCGTGTTTTGTGACCCCCCCCCCCCCACCCCCCTTTTATTTTTTTAATCTTTTTATTTATTTTTTATTTATTTATTTATTTATTTTTCTTAATCTGTTTGGATTTGTTTAGTGTACAAGTTGTTTCAACCTAAAGGCAGGTGTCACGCCTGTGGGTCTGCCTGCCTCCGCTCCTCCGAACTCCAGTTCCCGGTGTGCACCGTCCGATGACGTCACGCCCAACTCTCTCTACCAGTCATATCCCACACGTTCTGATTCGCCAGTCTTTTGGATTGCGGCCAGCTGTCACTGGCATTTATAAGCCAACCCAACACACGCATTCAAAACGCGAAGCTTTGCAGATCCCATTTGTGATTCTGAGCCTCACTAACCTGTTGTTTTTCTCGCAGTGATCGACCTCGTTTTTGTCCTTCGGCTTTCTTGATTTCTCCCCCGGTGAGCTCTGGCTGTTGACCCTCGCCCTGTCTTTCGGTACCTCCTTCAGTTCACTTCCTGGTTGTTTTCTGTTTCGCCAGACCCGGCTTGGGAACTAGTAAACTTTCATTTACTGTGGCTCTGCGCGCGTCGCGTCCTCATTCTCAGACGCCTGACAGCCGGTTTGAGCAGGGCTTTGTGTAAGGGAGGGGGGAGGGCTTTCTGGGTAACAACAAAATTTGAAAAATCACATGTCCTACATACCTGTTCTCTCAATAATAAAAAAAGTCAAAAGTAAAAAAAAACCAACAAGAAACAAAGGCAAGATAAACACAGGAGAAACCCTGGGTTTGGCAAAACTTCACAATGAGTGTCTGTATGAGGAGGGGTAGGCGTTATAAGCAGCCTGGGTGGTTGAAGACAGCTGTGCTAGTACTCCGGAGAGTGCTAGTAGGACCAGGAGTGATTGGTAGACTGGGGAAATGTGAGTGTGACGTTAGAGTGGTGCTCTCTGGGAAGTGTTCAGAGAGAAAGAGTTCAGGAGAACAGTGGCACCAGGAAAACCTGGAACCATGAAAACTAAAGGCTATACCAGTATGCAGTAGAGGTGCACACTTCAACCATAAAGAAATTTTATTCTGCTGTTTGTATTTCAGTTTAACTGTAGGAGTCCACTGACTGAGGACAACAAAATATTACCGCAACAATCCAGCCTACAGGACAGGATCCACTGCCTGGTGATCGTTATAGCAGCAGACAAGTTAGCATGATTAAAGATGGAGACTCCATAAAACAATGAAGATTGTCAGAGAAAGAGCAAGCACAATGGTGAGTCTGGACATTATATATTATCATTAGATTAAATTAACGTGATTAGATTTATTTTAATTTCAGGGGTTTACTTACCAATGCAGGTTCAGGTTTGTTTGTGTGCTCCCGAGCTCTCTTTGAGATTTTTCCCAGTTTAAAAAAATGATTAAAAATACACACCCTGATTAGATTTACAATAAAATACCTCTATAATATATGTACATGGTTGATGACTGCTTAACCTGCAGGGAAGCATTCAGGTGGTCTTTGATGACGAGAGTGGATCTCGAGTGCCCACTGACAAAGGAAGATCTGCACAATGTCTACAAAAGCTCGAAGATCAAGCGGTAAAGTGAGTCCCTTTTCACGCTGCTGTGATCTTTGTGGACGTTCATCCAGAGACTCTTACTTACTAACCTCTTTTCTGTGTGTGGTCCAGATCCGTGAGTGCAGGTGTGACACTGGGTGTCCCCGAGACCTGTAATCTTCCCTGTGTGTAAAACTATCCACCAAGGGACACGGATATGAGAGAGGACATAAAAACTGCCTGATGCTGGATGCCTTAACCATAGATTGTACCTTGGGCTGATGACCTACATTAGTCAGACATTCCACAAATACAGATCTTAAAAGTCTGTATCAGTTAGCAGGAGGGAAAATCAACTACTGAAATGTTTTGCATTGAGAAGATTAATTGGGGAAAATAAAAAAAACTCAGACCATCTTTAGACGGCTAGAGCCTACATAGAGGTTTTGACTGGAAGATTAATATCCTATCTATAGATGTTCCAAGTTATTAATGAGTATTTCCATAAAACTAATTGCAAGCAATGTGTGGTATTTACACCAGCTTTATAATTTGACTACCAGATCCTGGTTCGGTTTCCCAAACCATAATTTTATGCACCTTTTTCATTTGTTTATAATGTTAATTTCTCTTTCCTTCATTTGTCCTGACCCTAACTGCATGTGGTGGTCAGTTCCAAGAGATCTACAGTACAGTTACATTATTAATTTATTAAATTGCATTTAATCAGTCATTTAAATTAATAAATTATTAATGTGCTCCTGTTTTAAATCTAAAAATTAAATGTGGTATGTACTTTACGATTCTTAGCTTTACCTTTTTTTTTGTTCAAAAATAATTAAACAGAACACTGCGTGAAAGTGTTCTGTCAGAAATGGGTTTACTTAACTATAGATTAAAAAAATCCTAAAAATTATACAAAAACATTTCATTCTATAGGTACATTCTAATGGGAGGTGTCTGACCCATAATTTATTTTGCTTAAAATTTTAAAACGACATGTTTTTTTAAGACTGTGTTTAAAATTTGGAATTTCTATTAATTTTATTAAAAATAAAACTTAAGAATAAACCCAAGTTACTGTCCCATCCGCGGGGTCTTGCCTGGCCCTCCACTGCTCCTCAAAAACAACAGCTCCCAGAGTGCACAGCCCCGGGACGTCACATCCACACGTTTCACAAGCTTCCCAACTCCTACTCCGCCTCCCTTTTTACTGAATTACACCAGATGTACTTATTCAACACAACACACATACACACACACACACTCACACACACACACACTCACACAACACACACACACACACACACACATACCACACACACGACACTCATACAACACATATCACACACATACACACACACACCTCATACACCCATTACACCACACACACACACACTCATACACACACACACACACACTACACAACACAACACATAGAGCACACATCACACCACACCCACACACACCACACACACAACTCATACACACACACACAAACAACACACCACACACACACAAACACACACACACACACACACACACACAAACACACACACTTATACACACACACACACACACACACACACACTCATACACACATACACATACACACACACACACCACGCACACACATCACATACACACACACACACACACTTTCACACACCACCCACATTATATCACACACACTCACACCACTTACCACACTCATACACACACTTCACACACCACACCACACACTGTGACACACCAGAGAACACAGACACCCCACTCATACACACAAACACACTAAAACACACCACACACACACCCACCCCACACAAACAACACACACTCACAAACACACATAGACCACACCACTGGTGTATATGGTGTTTAGAGTGTATTATTGTACAGTGTGTTTATATGTATTGTGTATATGTGGAGTCGGTGTGTAATATGGTGTATACGGTGTGTAGAGTGTGTATATTGGTTACAGTGTGTGGAATGTATTGTGTATATGTGGAGTGGGTGGGTATATGGTGTATACTGTGTAGAGTGTATAGCGTACAGTTGTCTGTTATGTATCGTGTATATGTAGGAGTCGGTGTGTGTATATGGTGTATACTGTGTAGAGGTGTATATTGTACTGTGTGTGTATGTATTGTGTATATGTGGAGTCGGTGTGGTCATTATTGTGTATACTGGTAGAGTGTATATTGTACGGTGTCTGTTTGTAGTTTGTGTATATGTGGAGTCGGTGTGTATATGTGTGTTTAGAGGGTATATTGTAACCAGTGTGTGTATGTATTGCTGTATATGTGGAGTCGGTGTGTATATGGTGTATACTGTGTAGAGTGTATATTGTACAGTGTGTGCTATAGTATTGTGTATATTGTGGAGTGGGGGTGATATGGGTGTATACTGTGTAAGAGTGTATATTGGTACAGTTGATGATGGCATTCAGGCCTTGGTGGGGCCGAACACATATCCTCATGTTCAGGCAGTATATATATAGATATACATATATTCACTGTTGGAAATCAAAAAATAGAAAAAAAAAAACTAACTTTAAAACGACATCATGAAAAATTTCTCAGTGATTTATGCAACTACAGCTAAAAACACTAAACTAAAAAACTAAAGGCTATAGGTACACTTCAGATTCCACAAACTTTGGCATTTGCACTTTGGTCAGCTTGATGGACGTCCGCAATTCCCCAG
>JAMWET010000777.1:55000-77997 GCA_024036415.1 Prochilodus magdalenae | reverse complement strand
TGTAAGACTCTCTGCTGCTTCATTACTGTACTGTGATGCTGATGAGAGCTTTTAACCTCTACAGCTCTGTGGACTCTCTCCTTGTGTGGGACTCGTCACTTTCATCTGGTGAATGAACAGAAGAACTGGACTGAAGCTCAGAGCTACTGCAGAGAGAACTTCACTGACCTGGCCACCATTGAGAGCCAACAGGAGATGAACGCTCTGATAGCTGTTCTCAATGGGAGAGGAAACCGTTCCTGGATCGGACTGAGGGAGAAAGATGAACCATACCGCACTGTAGGAAATCGAGTATGTTTACATTTAGACACATTTAGAAGGTGGAAGATGAAACTAAAGGACGGATGCAGATTATGAAAACGTCTCTGAGCAATAACTATTAGGTGTCAGGAGGGACGAAACCCTGGTGCAACATTAGCGCTGCACACTGAGCAGGATTATAACCAGATATAATTTATTCTAATTTATTCGTATCAGTGCCGGACACTGTGTGTCAGAAAGAAGAGATGAATGGAATCAGTGAATGAATTTACAGAGAATACAGATATAACCACTTTACCAGCTCACCATAACCTCTCTCACACTCAGCAGAGTCCCATATACCCTACTGTTAAATATCAGTTTACTTCAATTAAATATTAATACAATAATAATCTACTAATAATAACATTATTAAACTATTGTAATTATTGTAAGGAGCTAATACACACTGATTAACACCTAAATAAGGGTCTGTGTTATGTAGTGGACCCCCATTAATTGGAGTTTGAGACCCCCAATATAGAGCTGTTCTAAAGACAAACTACATTACATTTATCACTGTTAAAATATTCCACAAATTCTATTTCCACTTCAGTACAGTGGTCTTCAATAAAACATCAAACGTCTGAAAATTAATTTTAGTGATCTGTAGCCAGTAAATCACTAAACTGATCATGTGACTGTGAGGATGATGGTATGTGGTATGATGATGAGCACTGAGAGGTCAGTGTATTAATCAGTTTACTGATCAGGTGTTAATGTGTTTCTAGAGCTGGACCTGGTCAGATGGGAGTAACTCCTCATACAGATACTGGAACGATAAAGAACCAAATAAAAAAGAACCAAACAACCCAGTGGGTGATAACTGTGTGCAGTTATGGGATGGCCCTGAATACAGATGGAACAATCTAGGCTGCCAAAACCCAATTCCATTTATCTGCTATGAAGGTGAGTAATATAAGCTGGTGAAATGCAGTACATCTGTTACAGACTCAGTTCATCCACTGTTACTGTCTGTTTGGAGCAGTTACTCTGACTCAGAGCTCTAATACAGATCTGAATAGTGAATTTATAGAGACTCAGTCCAACACAGAAACACTTACAGACACAAACACAACAAACTGTATAATATGATAAAGAAATAAAGCACTAATAACTGAACTATGGGACGTAATGGTTAAACCTTTGTTCTGCAGAGCTTCCACTCATCCTGATCAATCAGAACAAGACGTGGAGAGAAGCTCTGTGGTACTGCAGAGAGAACCATGTGGATCTGGTCTCTGTACACAATGCTACCATTCAGCACTGGGTGGAGGCAGCTGTTAACTACGCCTGCACTGCTAATGTGTGGGTGGGTCTGCGTCACACCTGTGCTCAAAGCATCTGGTTCTGGGTGAGTGGATGGACTATCTGCTACCAGAACTGGGCTCCAGGGAACGGGACAGGGGTGGAGGACTGCAGTGGAGGAGAAAGAACAGGAGCGGTGCAGTCTGGAAGTAAGCAGTGGGTCAGTCTGCCAGAGACTCAGACCCTCAACTTCATCTGCAGTGTTGAGGGTAAATCAGAGAGTTCTATATCTGACCATAGTTAAATACTGATGATGAACAAACACTGACTGATGATGTGTTCTTCTGTTTAGAGTTCTAGAAGAGGACACAGGCTGTTCAGCTGGACCCTCATAGTTCAGGATCATTTGATATTTGCTATTTTACATCAACACTGCTTTGATGTAAATGGGGGTTTAGTATAAATGTGGGGGTTAGGGGTTTAGTGTAAATGTAGGGGTTAGGGTTTAGTGTAATTGTAGTGGTTAGGGGTTTATTGTAAATGTAGGGGTTTGGGTTTAGTGTAAATGTAGGGTTTGGGGTTTAGTGTAAATGTAGGGGTTTCGGGTTTAGCATAAATGTAAGATGTTAGTGTTTAGCGTAAACGTAGGGGGTTAGGGTTTAGCGTAAATGTGGGGTGTTGGGGTTTAGTGTAAATGTAGGGGTTAGGGTGTAGCGCTGAATCTAGGGGGTTAGAGTGTAGGGTAAATGTAGGGGTTAGGGTTTAGTGTAAATGTAGGGGTTAGGGTGTAGCGCTGAATCTAGGGGGTTAGGGTGTAGTGTAAATGTAGGGGGTTAGGGTTTTGGGTAAATGTAGAGGTTAGGGTGTAGCACTGAATGTAGAGGGTTAGGGTGTAGCGCTGAATGTAGGAGGTTAGTGTGTAGTGTAAATGTGGGGGTTAGGGTTTAGTGTAAATGTAGAGGTTAGGGTTTAGTCTAAATGTAGGGGTTAGGGTTTAGTCTAAATGTAGGGCGTTAGGGTGTAGCACTGAATGTAGGGGGTTAGGGTGTAGCGCTGAATGTAGGAGGTTAGTGTGTAGTGTAAATGTGGGGGTGAGGGTTTAGTGTAAATGCAGGGGTTAGGGTTTAGTCTAAATGTAGGGGTTAGGGTTTAGTCTAAATGTAGGGGGTTAGGGTGTAGCACTGAATGTAGGGGGTTAGGGTCTAGCGCTGAATGTAGGAGGTTAGCGTGTAGTGTAAATGTGGGGGTTAGGGTTTAGTGTAAATGTAGGAGGTTAGGGTTTAGTGTAAATGCAGGGGCTAGGGTTTAGTGTAAATGTAGGGGTTAGGGATTAATGTATATGTCGGGGTTAGGGTTTAGTGTAAATGTAGGGGTTAGGGATTAATGTATATGTCGGGGTTAGGGTATAGCACTGAATGTAGGGGGTTAGGGTTTAGTGTAAATGTGAGTAATAGGGGTTTAGTGTAAATGTAGGGGTTACGGTTTAGTGTGAATGTGGGTTTTAAGGCTTTAGTGTAAATCTAGGGGTTAGGGTGTAGGGTAAATGTAGGGGTTAGGGTGTAGCGCTAAATGTAGGGGTTAGGGGTTTAGTGTAAATGATTTGTATTGTTTGACGTCTGGTACACTGGACCAGATACCACAATACCACATTTAGCACTTCTACCAAAAATGTGATTTCAACATTTCATAAAATCCTATGAAACGGGACTCATGATAAATATGGGGGTTAGGGTGTAGCACTGAATGTAGGGGGTTAGGGTTTAGTGTAAATGTGAGTAATAGGGGTTTAGTGTGAATGTGGGTTTTAGGGGTTTAGTGTAAATGTAGGGGTTAGGGTTTAGTGTAAATGTAGGGGTTAGGGTATAGGGTAAATGTGGGGGGTTCCCAATAGAAGGTATATATTTTGATTTTGTTTACGTTCAGCTTATTACTCTCTCCATCAGTGCTGTGGGCTTTAATACATCATACTAATAATATCTGTAAATATTTAAAACCTGAACACGTAACTGTTTAATAGTTCATATTAATGTGGAGTGCAGTTTGCAGTTTGAACTAATATGTCGGAATGGTCCATGTATCTGATGTCCTCATGAGTTTGTAAACATTTGTGTAAAGATTTTGTAATTCTATTATGATTTGCTCCAACACAGTTAAAGTACTCTGAATAAATTCTGCTATCAATATAAAACATTCCAGAACATTCACTAAATCACACATCATATATTCTCCACACATTATTGTTCAGTGTTCTTATGAAGCTTTCATTATTAATAAAAATCCCATGTAAACTATACGAGCTTCACCTTCCCGCGTCCTGTTCATAACACTGGAGGGCTCTGCAGCACTATGCCATGCATCATGGCTTGCAGAACTGCAGCTCAGTGAAACAGTTTCACCTTTTTTAAACCTGATGCAAATGAGAGTGTACAAAGGGCCGGTGGATGGGTCTCTCTGGAGCCACTCCCTCTAAACTGTGTCTCATATCAGGCAGCTCATTAACGTCCACCCTGTCAAAAACCAGGAAGTTAGTTAACACGCTCTGCCGCCAGTGTTACCAGCGCCTGGGTAGCAGAGCGGGACATTGCCCGATGAGGCTTTTGAAACTTTACCTAGACAACGGGAGGTCAGATTTTGATATAATGCCCCTTGTTTATGCTATGCACAGTTACACACACTTTAAGGAAGTAGTGTTGTGTTGATGAGGTAGGCTATTTGTGAGAATGGGTATTAATGGTTTGAAGATCTGATCACATTCCCTAGTGTTCAGCGAGGAGGGCTATGTTTGCAGGGCAGGTTTTAAGCACAGTCCTGAAATAACACTAATAGACAGTGTTCATTAAACAGGCTGAGCAGTCCAGGACCAAGTTTGGAAAATACCTCCTGAATGCTGAACACACCAAAATTATTTGGGCTATTTCTAATTATTACATTTGCGTTGGACTCTTTGAAGAGGGAATTTAACCATTGCTATTAACACCTGTTTACATGCCAGTGTATGTTCCTTAATTTCCTTCAGAGTCAATAAAGTATCTATCTATCTATCTATCTATCTATCTATCTATGCTGCGATGCCAAGGGAGTTAAGTACCGTTGGTGCAAGCTGCAGATTAGTGAACCTGGGTATCGAACCCACAACCTCATCATCAACAACACAGTGCTCCAACCACGTTATCTGAGGGGGGCGTCTCGATATGAACTGGGGAACTCCTTATTAAAAAATGTTTTGCATGTAAATATTATAAAGAGGACCAAAATAGAAAGTCAGCAAATGTTTTGGGGATGTCGCTTAGCTAGGCAGATGGTCTGTGAGAGATCCATTAAACCTCCTAAGAGGAATCCAGCATTGTTGAAGAGCAAATCTGTTAAACTTTTGAATCTTAGAGAACAGGCCTTCTCCTGCACTGTAATAGAACTTGTGGTGGACTCCATTTTTGGAGCACCATGTACCATTACAGTACAAGATTGTGTACAGAGATGCACATAACGGGCTGTAACTGAAACTATTTGGCCGAAAAAGAAAATAAATAAATATATATATAATAATAATAATAATAATTTTGGTGTTCTGCTGAAGAAGCGAAAAGACAATATTGTCTTTAATGTCAACGTTTACTTTTTCTGGTTCCCTGATGTAGACAGGAACCTGAACTTTTGGAAGAACCAGGAACTTTTACTCCTTAGCTCCACTGCCAGTCACACTGGAGCACACACAGCTTACGTTTGCATACCCATACCTCTCTCTCTCTCTCTCTCTCTCTCTCTCTGCAGTTATATCCTGTACACACAAGAGAAATATGGCAATATGTCAAAAATGTATCAGGATACTATTAGAAGTCTTCACGATACGCTATAAGCCATGATTTGTATTGTTTGACGTCTGGTACACTGGACCAGATACCACAATACCACATTTAGCACTTCTACCAAAAATGTGATTTTAACATTTCATAAAATCCTATGAAACGGGACTCATGATAATCGAACATGCAGCTGTAAAGTGTTAAAAACACAATATAAGCTCTGAGAAGAAATCCATGGCACAGTGTATTACGATAAGGATCGATACTGCCGAATTGCCCTGCTGCTAGTGGTGAAGTGCTGATAGCTCTTTAGCACTGCTAAGCTACTAAATTCAACTCTTGAAATGTAACCATGTAGTTTATCGGACGAATAAGACTCTGGAGAAAGATAAAGAAACGCCATTAAGGCTTTTAGTTTAAGAACATGCTCAGCAAAACAGAACAGTCCAAAACCTCTTAGACTCTTGAGGACATCATTCCGGCTAGTGATTAGCATAAACACATTCATTTCAATGGCCAGAGTTAGCATACAGCTCACTCGGTTCAAACTCCACCTTTCCTTGGTTAACATGGTGACAGAAGACTAAGTTTAGGTCCCAGACGATGCTGTTTCAGGACTATTCAAATTTACCCACCTTTATAAACCAGAGAAAGGAAGACACAGCAGAGAGATAGCTGTGCTTCATTTGGAGACTCTTCTAGAATATTCTCCCAGGCCCCTCACAGCCTATTACTACAGCCTCGTGCACAGAGCGCCCCCTAGCGAGAGGAGGAGGAATGAACTAAACAGACCATCATTTAAGGAATGTGTAAAGACGATATCTAGATAGAAGTAGGAGATTAAAAACTAGTTTAATTTTGTACACAGGACAATAATCTGGGTGGTCCGAGGGTGGACCAGCAGTCAGTAGGGTGTTGACCTGATCAAGCCAGCGGGCCGATATATGCTCTCTAAATAGACCTTGCTTCCAACCCTCAACACTAATCAGACACTTCTTGCTCTGCCTCACAAACTCCACACACTCCTCTTATTCATACTACTAGATCATCACTGTAGTCCTCCAGCAGCAGTTACTGGTCTTCATAGTTTTAACTGGGATAAACTCCTTGCCACTGGTTTTACTGGTAACAGTGCCTGAGCTTCATTCAGACTTTCAGGTCTGTTTCTCACTGTTACTCTCAGAGGACTCTAACAGTCTACCAGTTATTCTCTATTCAATGCTTCATATAACTGTAAATTCTGATTCTGTTTTAGGCTGGTTTAGTTATCGGTGACGACCTGAGGAGGACGGGTTCCCCCTTTGAGTCTGGGCTCCTTCCTCGAGGTTTCTTCCTCTCGCTCTGAGGGAGTTTCTCCTTGCCACTGTGGCCCTTTGCTTGATATTGAGGTTTAATCACAAAGGGATGGTCCAGAAGGGTAGTCAAAAAACCAGGTCCAAACCCTGAGGACAAAGAGCAGATACATGGAGAAGACAAAAGAGAAAAGACAAGCAAGGGTCGAAACCGGGAGAGCAAAAGGTCCAACAAACAAAGTCCAAAACGACAATTAAAAACAGGGTAAGAAAAAAACAGAAGCAGGTCAAACACGGGAAAACAGAAAACGCTGAACAAGGCTAACCAGGTATATAACCACCAAGCACATGGAGCACAGCTGAGAGCCATCAGTGTTCAGAGGAGAGTGACCTGCAGTCCTGATTGGTGGCTATGGGACATGTGATGGTGATGCCATACACCAGTGACTCCTGGGAGTTGTAGTTTGGAGGCACAACAAGAGCAGAGGGAGAACCAGGAGGTGTGGCATGTTATGTTCTATTTATATTTATACAGCCTAATTTTCATTCAGGCTCACACGGTGTGACACAACAGCCAATTAGAGCTCAGCATCAACTTTCTTCTTAACCACCATCGCCATCTCATAAAGAGGCTCCACTTTTCCACCGTGGCTCCTTCCTCTTATTTATTCCTGTCTCTGTCAGTAGGGGGGATCTTTCTTAGGGTCTAGCCTCTACTGCATTGACTGAGATGTTGTTTAAAGGGAATCCACATGGATCAGAAAAATAGAGACCACAAAACTACTCAGTTCTCATTAGAGCACTTTCCTGGTGATGAGAAAGAGAAGAGTAAATGACTGCAGCGGATAAAGAGAGTAACGATACTTACACCCACTGACGAAAGCCAGACTCGCCTGTTGTGCATATCCTTGATACAGTCTAGCCTATGAGCTTTACTGGGTGTTTCCTTCTATGAAGCCACATCATCAGGTTTGGGTTGTCAGGTATGTTGGTCCAATAGGGACTTACCAAGGCCGCTAAACATCTTGCTAAGCTCAGGGTAGTATGCTATGGGTAATATGCCAGCTGAGGTGGTGCTAACGCTAGCCAGCTAGCTAGCTAAGTCTATCTATACCCATTTTGCTGGGCAGCAAATAAAAACAGCTAAGACCGTATAAAAAACACAGTCTATATCCAGCAGATCTACAGTGGTTTGGTGTTTGCCAGTGTGTGCTAACATTAGCAAGATTAGCTAGCTATACATATAGCACATTTGAGGGTGGCACCGTGGTGCCGTTGGTAGTACTGTCGCCTCCCTGTAAAACAGGCCTATAGGTTTTGACGTTCCCCAGCCCCGTACTGTGGTTCATTACACGTGGAGTTTGCATCTTCTCGTGTCTGTGTGGGTTTCTTCCAGGTGCTCCGGTTTCTTCCCACAGCCCAAAGATATGCAGCTAGGTGAATTGGAGATGCTAAATGGTTATGTTTGTATATATGCCCTGCGATGGATTAGGGACCTGTGTCGGGCGTTTCGTGTCTTCCACCCAGTGCATGCTGGGATAGGATCCAGAACCTTCACTGCAACCCAGCAGATGAAGTGGTGGTTTTAGAATGATGAGTGCAGCCTCACAGGTGACTCAGTCCCAGGCTGTGCTGTTACAGTAGTGCACTCTGTGTTGGGGGCTTGGAACCTGGATACCTGAAATCCAGAATTTAGCATACAGTGGAAATAACACATGAGGAAACTGTGTTGTTGATCCGGATTAAGGTGAGGCTTTAGTTAGTGTTGGGCTGTAGTTACCATGAAGTGAAATCATATGGTAGCGGGTGACCAGTGGCTAGGCCCCCTCCTGCCCAGGCACTCTGTTCAGATTTTATTTTAGGATGGCTCTCCTCCATAGCATGGGGAACTCTGTGATGTGATGTTCTGCTATTGGGTTGCAAATGCCTGGGTGCTCAGGAGGTACAGTTATGCAGAACAAAGGCTCTCAGGAGTGCTGCACTCGCTGTAGGGGATGTGTAGGGGATCTGTAGGAGATATGTAGGGGATCTGTAGGGGATGTGTAGGGGATGTGTAGGGGATGTGTAAGGGATCTGTAGGAGATCTGTAGGGGATCTGTGAGCACACGTGTTGTTTAAGTGTTACCGTTGTGTGCTGTTGGATAGTTGGGTCAGTGTTCTGGTCTACCACAAGATGGTTGGCGGTGATCTACCAGCGATCACGCCTCTTTCAGCAGTGTTGGGGGGTGGCTCTCACTTGCTGCCTGGGCACTACAAAGGTGTTACACATTATCCGGATCATCTCTGCTGGTGCCACACTGGCGCCAAAAGCATGACAGTGCTGGATAGGACCAGGAAGGTCTAGCACTTTAGGAACAACAGATCATTGAATGAATTCATTTCACTGTGAAGTTTTCAGTGGTCTTGAGCCTATGTGAATGTTTCATCACGTCTGCAAAGAGCCAGAGACACGCACCGTTCACCTGAACACGTTCTGTTCTTTATCTATATGTGATCTTTATAGGTGGGTCGTGTAAGTCTCCCAGTTCCTTCAGGTCATGTGCAGCTTATAAAGACCCCTCCATAAGGTATTCTGAACTCACAGTGACCTTACAACCAGACCAAACGGTAGATCATGTGGACATTTCAAATACAGGATGTAAAATTTAACTGTGAATATTTGAGTTTAAATTTTTTTAATTCTTTAAATTCTAGGAGAGATTTCTATGAGGGTTTCTATCTCTGTGCTTCAGATGAACCGGGTCACTTATTTTTCACCTCTCTGTGCATGTACAGTCCTGCCGTATTTGAAGCTGGTAGTAGTTTTTATAGCTGACCTGCTTTAAATATGATAAATAGGATGATCCTGATCAGTGCTGCATTTATTGAACATGTTTGACGGGACAGTCCATCGTTAAGCCCGCTGCTGAGGGAGTCTGGATACTTTCAGTGTGAAGTGTTTTAACACAGCTGTGTTTGAAGCATGTTCACTTGCTCTCTCTGGTTTGAATGAGTCTTTATGTAAATGAAGCTGTGGGTGTGAAACCTGGACGAGTCGAGTTCAGCAACGTTCTGAGGTCATACTTATATTTCTATAACTTGGGTTATAGACCACCGACCAATCAGAGCTCAGTATCATCTGTTTAGTAACCAGGAGATTATGTCTATCTCAGCTCATCTCTACTTCCCCTAGAGATCCCCATCATTCTCCACTCAGGCTCCGGTGGTTGCTCACTTCCTCCTGTGCATAGTTATTTATTTATTTACTAATTTGTTTATTTATTTAGCTGATTTTATCTCTGGTATCTGCATCACCAACGTTGTGTTTATGAATTTGATCTCCGCTTGTTTACCTGGCTGTTCTTTTATTCATAAATATAAAACAGACTATTGATACAGAAGACAGATCATTCATACAGACACTGGTCAGCGTTTTACCTCTTTCTGTTGAATGTCCGGTAAGAGATCAGGAACTAGGCCAAAGGTCACCTACAGATAGTGGCCTCTACAGGGAGCCCTGCTCTGGTACAACCTGCCACCTAAGGGGGCTTGCCACAGATAACCTTGTGACTTGGAACTCTGACTCTGTGCATTCATGACAATGACTGGCCACTTCTAGTTCCACTTTCAGCCTGTACTTAAACTCAGGTCGCACACAGAGCAGCGGTCTCTCTTTCAGGGTGCCCTTTCCTTGCAAGTGTTCCAGTTCATCAGTATTTCCTGTATGCCGTGTCTGCACAGTCCTTGTCAGGTCATATCACAGCGTCTCGATAGGCTTAAGGTCGGGACTCTGACTTGGCCATTCTTTACCAACTACTTCTCAGCTGATTTACTTTTTGCTCATTGTCTTGTTTCATCACCCAGTGTCTCTTCAGCTTCAAGTCATGGACTATTGCCCTTAAATTCTGATGCTTAATGTTTTGATACACCATTAATATCATTGTTCCTTCAAAGATTGCACAGGATATAAGCCCTCAGGCTGAAAAGCAGTCCCAAGCCATGACGCTCCTCTCACCATGCTTCACAGTTGGTATGTGGTCTTGTTGATGTGCAGAGTCTTTCTTCCTCCAAACATAGCATTGTGTCCATGCAACTTTTTCCCAGAAGCTTATGGGAACATCCAGGTCGTTTTTTCGCAAACGTAAACCACGGCAGCATCCTTTATGGTGTTCTTCAACAAACACCATTTATGCTGAGTGTTTTCTAATAGTGGACATGGGTTTTTCAGTCGTCTGTAGGTCTTTCACCTCTTTCAGGATTACCCCTTGTGCTCTTGGAGTGGTCTTAACAGGCCGTCCACTCCTAGGGGGACTAGCAACAGTTCTGAATTTGCACATGCGAGATCCACACTTCCGACTTCTTAACATCTCTTCCGGTCAGCTGGATCCAACCTTTGACACCAAACATGACAGTTTGGTAATGAAGGAGACACGGGAGACACAGGGCTTTAAGTGAATGCTGTGTTGTTGAACATGGGAGCAGTGCAGAAACCACCAGCCAGGAGGCAGGCAGGTCGCCTCTCTCCACAGTTTAACATGATGGTACTGTCACGCCTCCTGAACGAGCCAGCAGCTGGACACTCCAATATGGCTGACGGCTTGCTTTACAGTGAACTGTAGTCATTACTTCATCACAGTGGATGTTCCACACAGGGTACTAAATCAGCTAAGCTTATTCTTTAATGATCATTTCATATGAGGAAGTAAAGACAGGAGAGAGGGAGGGGCTTGAAAATCCATTCTAAAGTGTGTGTGTTATTTCTGTTATGCGAACAAAATCACCACTACAGAAACACATCCTGGTCCCGTTCCATTTTCCACACTAATCCTGGACCATTCCCACCGTTAGAGCCGTTTCCACTGAATGTAAACAGGGTGAGACCCCGAAATAATGTTTTCCAGCTGGAACCAAAGAACAGTAGGTTCTTCAGCATGAACCATAACGACATCTGTGGGCATGTCAGTTGTTGAGGAAAGAGAAGGCGACATGGCGACACCCAGTGGCCTGCTGAACAACCTCTTCTATGTCTTCTTATCACCAGCAGTCGATCCATGCTAGCCGTCTGGATATAAACAGGCATCTGGAATAACAGTCCAAACTCTCGCAGGCTATCTATGCTCTCCGCCATCTTGGTACGACTGGCCTGCTTGGTACCCTCTATCACCGTTAATGCTATATCCTTTGATGTTCCTTGGTTGCAGTAAAAGCTGGGGCAAACGCATGCTAGATCTCTGCATAGCACCAAGGTTCTAAGAAGCCTGAAATGGAACCAGTTGAACATCTAGGGTTCTTTGGGTCAAAAAGGGCCAATAGGTTTTATAGTATAGTATAGTATAGTATAGTATGGTATAGTATAGAATATACATGTATAGTAATCCAATATTAACCTTCACCAGTTAGAGCTGCTGGGTTTGGAATTTACATAAACGTCCTGAATACTGAGGAACCTCTCTATTAGACAGGGATGATACCTGATCAGACAGTTCATACATTCGGTTTAGTACTTGGTCACACAGATTGCAGGATTTGAAGTTACAGTCTCACAGTACACGTGTATTCTGTTAACTACAAGGTTCAGAGCATCATCCTACTCACTGGCATCCGGCGCCACAGTGGGTGGCAGCCTTTCCAGTATTTTGTATGTCCCAGGTACATGGAATCTGTTTCTGTATGTAAGTGCAGGACTAACTTTGTTTACACAAGAGAAGAGAGAGAGAGAGGGAGAAAGAGGGAGAGAGAGAGAAAGAGAGAGGGAGAATGAGGAAGAGAGACAGAGAGACAGAGATAGAGAGAGAGAGAGAGAGAGAGAGAGAGAGAGAGAGAGAGAGAGAGAGAGAGAGAGAGAGAGAGCGCAGCATCTCTAAAATCATCACACTGAGCACGGGAGCTGTCCAGAGTGACACTCAGCTGACTCAGGACTGCATTTACCTTTTAGACCACGGCTTCTCCATTTGTCTTAAGTCCATGAAGATTGTGGCTTAAAATGGTTTTACATTTTACTGCATGATCTAATGTGCTGGTGATGGAGATTGTAGATGGTGTTTAATGTGTGAACCGTGTCTCTCTGCTTCTCCACAGTCATGAGTTCAGCTCTGTATGTGCTGCTGCTGTTCTCAGGTCAGTGTAGCTTCATGATCATCTGTAAGACTCTCTGCTGCTTCATTACTGTACTGTGATGCTGATGAGAGCTTGTAACCTCTACAGCTCTGTGGACTCTCTCCTTGTGCGTGATTCGTCAGTTTCATGTGGTGAATGAACCGAAGAACTGGACTGAAGCTCGGAACTACTGCAGAGAGAAGTTCACTGACCTGGCCACCATTGAGAGCCAACAGGAGATGAACGCTGTAAAAGCTGCTCTAAACGGGACAGGAGGAAATTTCTGGATTGGACTGAGTCAGACGGTGGAACAGAACATCATTGTGAGTAATTGTGGACGTTGAGAGGAACTTCTATTCCTCTGATGTTCCTGATACTGAGCAGGATGTACCTCTGTTTAATCACTGAAGACGTTTAAGCACAAAGCCCAATAAAAGTCTAGCTCAGCTACTGCTCTGGACATCTGTGTTCCTGGCAGAGCCTTAATCCAAGTCTTAGTTAGGACTACACTGCTCAGTAAACCAGGTTTAACCAGTGTGTAATGCGGTATGATGATGAGCACTGAGAGGTCAGTGTGTTACTCAGTTTACTGATCAGGTGTTAATGTGTTTCTAGAGCTGGACCTGGTCAGATGGGAGTACATTCTCATACAGCTGCTGGGGCAGGGGAGAACCAAACAACAAAGGGAGTAATAACTGTGGGATATTACTGAGTGACCAAGGATACAGATGGAACGATCTGGGCTGCACTTACCCAAACCAGTTTGTCTGCTACAGTAAGTGAATAACATCAATGATGAAATGCAGTACATGTGATACAGATTCAGTTCATTCACTGCTAGTGTTTGTATGTACACTGGATCAGGGCTTTTACATACACTCACATACCAGAAGTTATGGGATGTTAGTATGTACACTGATTATGAAGTGGTGCTACCTCAGGAGGATGGCTTGAGAACGCCCACACCTGTATAAAAGGTGAGGTGTTATCTTGTGAGTGAGGTTGAACACTGTCCAGAGCCAGAGTTTGAACAAGGCATGATAGTGGGTGCCGGACAGATAGGACATTCCATTTCCCTATATGTGCGGGAATATAACATTCCTTGATCCACATGTGTACTGAGAATACTGATGATGGGATAGATGGGAAGAATGATGGGATATCCCAGCAGGATGATGGATGGAGCCATCTGGCCCAGGTTGTCCAGAATTGGTTTAAGGAGAGTTTTGGAGAGTTCTGATGAATGGTGTGGTCTGTGCATTTGCCCAATTGAGGCTTTCCACTATCATGCCTTGTTTCAACTCTGATCATTCATATGGCCCTGCCATGAGCACGCTGACCAGTGTTCAACCTCACTCTCAAGTTAACACCTCACAGCTTAACACGTACAGGTGTGAGCATTCCCAAGCCGTTCCCTGAAATAACACCACTCCATAATCAGTGTACGTACTGCTATCAGGTGACTTCTGGTTCATCAGTGTAGATCTGGATAATGACACAAACACAACTGGATTATTTGATGTAATGGTGAACTCTTTGTTCTGACCCCTTTAGAAGCGGTTCCACTCATCCTGATCAATCAGAACAAGACGTGGAGAGACGCTCTGAAGCACTGCAGAGATAATAAAACGGATCTGGTCTCTGTACACACCAAGACAGTTCAGCACTGGGTGGAAACAGCTACTAAAAACGCCTCCACTGCTAATGTGTGGATGGGTCTGCGTCACACCTGCGTCCTGAATATATGGTACTGGGTGAGTGGAGAGTCGATGTGCTACCAGAACTGGGCTCCGGGGAACGGGACAGTGGTGGAGGACTGCAGTGGAGGAGAAAGAACAGGAGCGGTGCAGTCTGGAAGTAAGCAGTGGGTCAGTCTGCCAGAGACTCAGACCCTCAACTTCATCTGCAGTGTTTTTTTTTGTAACTTTTTATTTATGGTATTTTTCGTCACAATAAAAACATAAAAACAGGGAAAATAGAAAGAAAAAAAAAAAAAAAAAAAAAGCAAAACAAAGCAAAACAAAGACTTGAGGTCAAGGAGTAAATGCATATCACGTCTAATATCAGGTCTGATGTCTGATTAATCTATGCTGTTGGTTCTGTCATTCATGTAAACGGACCATTTTCCCCACTTTCTTTCTCCAATTTCTTTTTGGAGCCGTAAGGAATAAGTCATCTGCTCAAGGAGGTGTAAATGTTTTACAATGCCAACAAATGTGCCCACAGTAGGTATATCTTTCTGAAGCCAATATTTAGTAATTGCCTTCTTCCCTGCTACCATCATAATTTTTAAGAGATACTCATCATCTTTATCTAGTTCCTCAGGAAGATTACCTAAATACAGATGAAGAAATGTCACATCCACACTAAAACCCAGAACCTTATCAATGACTCCTGTCACCTCCCTCCAGTAAGTCTGGATGGGGGGGCACAACCAAAATATATGGGCATGATCCACCATGTTTTCTCCACATTCTCTCCAGCATCTCAGCTGAGTATCTGTCTGTTTGCCTTTTTGCTTAGGAGTTATAAAGAAGCGAATCAGATTCTTCCAGCAGAAGTCTCTCCACCCCAATGAGTTAGTAGTAGTTGACTGTGTTTTCCAAGCATTCATCCATATGTCCTTTGTTATTACAATGTCCAGTTCTTTTTCCCAACGCTGCTTCACATATTCTGTGGAGTCCTTCTTAAGAGATGTGACAGCATGATACAGTTTACTTATGAGTCCTTTACTGCTCCTGCAGTTGTACGCTTCAACAAATAACTGAACAACCTTAGACCATTCTTTCTGGTCAGAGTCCCTAACCTCTTTACAGAAATAATCAGACATTTGTAAGTACCTGTAAAAATCCTGTCTCCTCAGCCCATAGACCTTACATAAATGTTCAAAACTATGGAGTTTTCCGTCTTTAACTATTGTACATAGTGATGTGATACCATGATATGCCCATTGTTTGTACCTGAAATCATACAATGATGGCTTATAGTCAGGGTCATAAGCAGGCCAACTGAGTAATTTTACCTCCCTCTGAAGCTGATAGCGTTTAACAATTTCAAACCATATCTTCAATGATAAGTTCACCCAGTTACTCTCTGTCTGTGGTCTTGCCTTATCCCTGACAGTACAACCTATTAATGCTTGTAATGGGACATCTGTTAAAGATGTCTCTATATCTTTCCACTTAGCTTTATAAGATGGGTTGCATAGACATACAAGTGGCCTTAGCTGAGCTGATATATAATAATCCTTTAAAGATGGGAGTGCCATGCCCCCCCGCTCCCTTGGTAGCTGGAGTGTGGAAAATTTCACCCTTGGCCTCTTATTATTCCATAAAAATAATGAAATGTGCTTATTCCATTTTCTGAATTGTTTTATGGGGATGTCTGTAGGAAGTGACAGAAAGAGATAAAGTAATCTGGGCATGATGTTCATCTTAACTGTTCTAATTCTATTGCCAAAGTCGAGGGGGAGGAGACTCCATCTATTAAGATCCTCATATATTTTTTTACTAACATTGTTATAATTACATTGAAATAACTGAGACAGATCTTTAGTCAAATATACACCCAAGTATTTAATCTGGGTAGAGTACCAGTTAAACGTATATTTTGTTTTAAATTCCTGTGTGGGAGCAAAATTAAATGTCATAACCTGGGTTTTATTTATGTTAAGAACATAACCTGAATATTTCCCATATGTTTCCAGCATATCCATTAAAATAGGTAAGCCAGAGGCTGGTTCAGACAATGTGATAAGTACATCATCGGCATATAGGCTTACTTTGTATTCCTCTCCTCCAATAAAGATTCCTCTCAGTTTTACCTCCTGCCTTATGGCCTGGGCCAAAGGTTCAATGAACATGTTGAAGAGACTGGGGCTGGCAGGACAGCCCTGTCTACATCCTCGCTCCAAGCTAATAGCATCTGAAAGACTGCCGTTTACCTTAACCCTAGCTATAGGGGAGGAATAAAGTGCTTGAATACAACTGATAAACTTATTCCCAAAGCCAAATCTTTTCATCACTGCATAAAGGAAATTCCATCCCACAGAATCAAAGGCCATTTCGGCATCTAGACTTAAAATAATGGCCTTTGACTGTGTTTTGTTAATATTTTCAATAATATGGAGGGATCTCCTAATATTATCTTGTGTTTGTCTATTTCTAATGAATCCGGTTTGGTCCTCATCTATTAGATCATGCATTGCAGTTTCCATTCTCTTTGTTAAGATTGTTGCATAGAGCTTATAGTCAGCATTTAACACACTGATCGGTCTATACCCTTTGCAATCCGTCCTATCCTTCCCTTCCTTAGGGATGACAGATATGAATGCCTCTCTCCAAGATGGCGGGGGAGATCCATCCTCTAATATGTAGTTAAAGCATGTGTCAAGAAGGGGTACCAAATGTTCTCTCATGGTTTTGTACCACTCTGGGGGAAATCCATCCACACCAGGTGACTTGTTATTGTTTAGACTTGAGATGGCATCATTTATCTCCTCCCTTGTTATTGGTTGAGTTAATTGTTCATTGATTTGTGTGCCAATATTTGGGAGGTCTAGAGAATTTAGGAACTCTGTTATTGATTGCGTATCTGACTGGTCCCTATTAGAGTAAAGAGATGTATAATATTTCTCAAAGGATTTTTGTATGTCATCTAGATTTTTAACAATCTTATTTGTGACAGGGTCTTTTATCTTATGAATTGTATTTTCAGCTTGTTGCTTCTTTAATCTCCAGGCTAACAGCTTTGATGCTTTGGGACCAGCCTCATAATATCTTTGTTTCATAAATCTGAGTTTTTTCTCCACCTCCTCACTAAGTATTTTGTCTATATCCTGCTTAATAAGTCTTATTTGTTTAATAATTGCATGGTCTCTATTGGTAATATGAATTTGTTCAAGATTCTTTAATTTTTCTTCTAAGTCTGACAGTTGCTTTGTTTTTAACTTTTTTGATAGGGCTGACCAAGCTATTATCTTGCCCCTCAAGACTGCCTTAAATGCATCCCATAGCATACTGGGATTTACAGACCCATTATCATTTTCCTGAAGATATAAATCTAGCTCATTTTTCATCATTGACACAAAACTGGCATCATTTAACATACCAGAGTTTAACCTCCAAAGTGTTTTGCGCCTTTTACCTTCTAAATGCATTGTTATATGGATTCCTGCATGGTCAGAAAGAATTCTCTGGCCAATTTTACATTCCTTGATTCTGTGCAGATCCTTTTTATACATAAACGCATAATCTAGTCTTGAGTGAGTAGCATGTCTCCCAGAGTAGAAAGTGTACCCAGGTTGTGAACCATGTATTGCTCTCCACACATCACTCAGTCCTAGTTCTCTTAGGGCCTTATTAATTAGTTTTTCTATGGGGTTCCTTTTCCTGTTTCTATTAGTGGTATCTAAAGAGGGATTGAGTAGAACATTTAAGTCACCAGCACTAATGAGCGTTCCGCATGTCTCTGTTGCCATCAGATCAAACACCCTTTTAAAAAATGATGCCTGACTGCCCGGAGGGGCATAAATATTAAATAAAGTCACTTCTCGCTGATCTATTTTGCATTTAACCAGGACAAACCTACCTTCTTTATCCCTTATTTCAGAAACAAATTCAAATGGGGTCAAGTTTGAAATTAGTATTGCTACTCCCCTTTTCCTGCCATTTTTGTATGATGAAAAAAATGTATTTCTAAAACCCAGCTTTTTAAATTTTTCATGTTCTAATGCAGACATATGGGTTTCCTGCAAAAACACTATATTTACCCTGTCCCTTTTAACCTTGGCTATCATCTTACTACGTTTTATAGGATTATTAAGCCCATTTACATTCCATGACAATATATTATAGTATTGATAATGCATTCATATTATCATTGGTATCCTGTAATTGTACATTCCAAGACCTCAAACAAGAAAAAGAAAAAAGAATAAGGGAACTACAACTATAATACAAACAAATTAACAGGGCTTCCAACAAGAAAGGTGACCCATCACCTTTAGGAAGAGGGAGGGAACTGCCACTAAGTGGGGTCCCTCGGCCAGCTAACGCAAAAACAAAAAAGATTTGTGGCAGTCTGATGACGATGCACCGTATCAGCTATTCAAATATAATCAAAGAAGACGACTATTCAGGCGAGTGGTTCTCAGCTTCTGAGGCATCCTTCCTGCGATATTCCTGTAGTCTCTCTCTCACCTGTTGTTGGTGTTCCTCCCCTCTGCTACGAGGCTTGCCAAGCACCTCCCAGGGTAGCAGCTTGGCAAGTGTTTCCTCCGTGAAAACCTCCGCATTTTCCTTGCATATGATCTTGCCCACGTTGAGCCCACGTCTTCTCAGATCCTCTGCTGCTTGTATCGCGTTGTGGTATGTGACCGGGCCGTCCTGCAGATGAACTCGCATTTTGGTCATCGGAGTCCGAAATCGTATCCCCTGTTCCTTCAGTGCTTTCTTAATAGGGGCATATTCCTTCCTCTTCTTTTGCACAGCTTCGGCATAGTCATGGTCAAAATACACTCGTTGGTTATCGTGGCTAAGACCTTTTTTCCAAGCTGCATAGAGGATTTTTTCTTTGACTGTGAACTGGAGGAAGCGAACCACCATTGAGCGTGGTGGAGCACTAGCGGATGGTTTAGCCGCCAGTGCGCGGTGAGCGCGTTCTATCCCGAGGTCGCTACTCCAGTTAGGGTCAATATCCTCACTGAGTTGCGTCTTGATCATATTCACCACAAATGCTGTTGCAGATGTACCCTCTGTATCCTCTGGTATTCCATAAATTCTGATGTTGTTTCGTCTCGCGTGCCCCTCCATCTCAGTCACTTTATCCTGCAGCGTTCGTTGGTTTGCTAACAACTGAGTTAGCGTATCCTTCACAGCAATATCCCACCGCTCCGCGTCCGCCATGCTATGCTCCATCTCTCCAACTCGTTCGGTAACATCTTCAATCCGTCTGGTCACATCTTGATGTTTTATACGCATTTCAGAAGTGAATTCGTCCATTTGCTTTTTCATATCTTCTCTAAGACACTTACTAAATTCTTGGAGGTCCCTTTTCAGCTCGGTTCTTAGGTCTTCCATTCCTTTAGCTACAGCTGTACTCACTGCTTCTCGAATTGTGTCCAAGCGTTCATCCCCGCCATGTGCTCCTCCGTGTTTCTCTACATCTCTCTGCTTTTCCTCAGTTTCTCGCCCTTTCGTAGTCGTCTTTGCTTTCTTGAGTTTGTCCGCACTCATTCTTGCAAGTGAATTTTAGAACAAATAAATGAATTTTAGAATGTTGAGTGGGAAAAGCTAAGCTGATACAGGAGCTCAGATTTTACGCCGCCATCTCAACTCTCGCGCCACCGGAAGTCTCAAACCGAACCGTGATGTTGTGAGTGAGAATATCTGGAATCACCAGTAGGGGGCGCAACCAACTCATTCCTCCTCATTCATTAAGATAAGATCAACACTTAATTGATCCCAAATAAGAAATTAGAGTGGAACAGCAGCTCACATACCCAGTGAGACACATAGCACGCATAGAAGCTACACGCTAAGTAAAGTTTAGCTAAGTAAAAATAGATCTCAAATTTGAAAGAATGAATACAAATACAGAACCCAGTAGAATAAAATAAGATGGAGAAGGTGTGGCAGGATGGAGCACAGATGTGCAGTATGTAGATATACGGGATGAGGGAGTTACATGAAGTGCTGGTGCACTGTTCCAGACACGGTCATAGAGGAGTTCCCAGTGCGGATGGAAGGAGAACAGGTGATGGAGCACGGGTGGATGGTTTAGTATTGTAGTATTGTCTCTGCCTCCATGTCCACTGGGTTCCCCAGTACTGAGTCGGCCGTCCTGATGATCTGGCTGAGCCTGTTGGTGCCCTTGGCTGTAATGCTGCTACCCCAACACACGGTGGCATGAAAGACAGCACTGGACACTGCATAGTCACAGAACCTCCTCGGCCCACACACACGATAGCAAGTGGGCTTGTGTCTTCTACCTGTTTAGAGGAGAACCTCTGTGTACAGGTTGTTCTAAGATCATTAGAGAGTCTTATATCTGCTGTTAGAACCTGTATCTGTGGAGGATGTTGATGTGTGTGGAGTCATTGGTCTGTGTGTGGTACCTGCACATCGTCCCTGTCCAAATAAACCCAGTATCTCCAGAACAGCAGCTTTACAGGAGAGGGCAGAACCTGATGAACCTTAATGGAAGTCGATGGAACCGGACTTCTTACCCAGCAGTGTTGGGTCGTTTCGGTTGATCCGTTCAGCATGAGATGTGTACCCAGTGTAAACAGCAGCTGCTGGGTTCAGGTGGTGCATAAAAGTCAAAGTTACAGGAAAAAGGACACGCCCATTTTGAGTCTTTTGCTCCAGTGAAGTTAGTACAGGTGGCTCTGACATCAGCTCTACTTCCAGCAGCCCTCTGTGGGGAGGAGAGGACGACTGCAGTAGTTCTGAAAGTGGAATCTTCTCCATTCTTGTGATCTCTAATTCCAGCTGCTGCCTCGAATCCAGAGTCTCCTATGTCCTGTTTCATAATGCTCCAGATGTTGGGTGACTGGTCTGGACCGCAGGCAGGTCAGTTTAACTAGAGCCATGCTGCTGTAATACTTACCGAATGTGGTCCAACATGAATACACTCATCATCAAAAGGACATCCACCCAGACGGCTGCACCACCCAGGACTACATCCACACAGACCGTTACCACGACTGTCCTTAACACCACGTCACCGTCACCAAAGACTGCAGTGGTGTCGTACCAGACTGTCATGGAGTGACTCAGAATGGCAGCGGGTCATCTTCAGTGACGAGTCCCGCTTTAGTCTTGGTGGAGACGCCCAACGAACCCGTGTGTGGAGGCACCGTGGTCAGCACCAAGATGACTGGTTTGTTGCCGCACATCCAGAAGGCCTGGTGTCCCTCCACCTCCACCCCTACCGCACCATCTGCAGGAACTGTGTGAGGATGTTCAAGCTGCATGGGATGGATTATCACAGGACACCATTAGGAACCTCTACAGCTCCATACCGAGACGTCTGGCGTGTTGGGTTAGCAAACACGGCGGCCCGACGCCATACTGAGAGACAGACTTCTGTATGTGTAGCTCAATAAATATTGATCATATCAGTCTAAATTTATCATCAGTTATTGATCCTGGTCACCTTTATCTTCCCTCCCAACACCACCGCACTCCCACACCTCCTTCTGGGTGTAGCTGATCTTTAGATGAGTGTATATTAGGTATCTGGGTAAAGTTCCTTAATGAGTCTGTTGGGTTTCAGCAGATCTGTTCTGGATTAAGTAGAAGTGTTTTTGGTGGAGGTTTATAATGTAAATGATGCAGAGCGCTTCATGCAGGGCAGTTTCCTGGTTAAATTCCCAAATCTGCCACAGCGGATTTTAACTGACGGGTCAGGAATCGCTGAATGGCTATCAAATAAAAACGAGTGCTACTGAAAATGGTCATATGCTCAGAATAGCTCTGTTAGCTCAGTGTGAGTAACTGGCATTCTCCATGTTTGAGCCATTGACCCATATATGAACACAGCTCCTGGATTTCTTTTCCATATGGGAATAAAATGAAACAGAAAAAATGAATTATGAAGTAAATATTAAAGACTGAAATGTAACTGAGTAAAAAGTAGATCCATTTCTTATTAACTGTACTGGAGTAGAAGTACAAGTCCATTTAAACCCACTCAGTAAAGTACAAACCCATCAGTCCTGTACTGGAGTTACTGTAAGGGAGTAACTGGAACTAGTTCCCACCTCCGCACTAAACCCACCCAGATAAGCGGACCTCCTGAACGGAGCCGTTTAACTAGCGGCTAATCTGGAGAACAGGCGCACTAGTTTCCCCGCCTTCAGCGGAGTGATCCGGCCCAGAGCCGCGGAGGGATACAGAACCGCCTCACATTCCAAATCAGCGCGAGCACCGACCAACGGACATTTACCTCAGACTGAGCGCTGCTAATCAACCGAGCACAAGCTAACACTTGATTCAGCTCTGATTTCCAGGTTTGGAGTCTCCTAAATCATTTGATGTTCAGTAATGTGAGTTTATCATTTGTATTTGATCAGTTATCCGCTCTATAGCTCTCTGTAGACTAAAGATAGTTACCCAGCTAAGAGAACAATGCTAACGCTACTGAACTAACACAGTACTGTTAGATCAGCTCACCTGCTAATACAGCTCCATCACACACTAACACCATCTTAGTTTAGTTCAGAAAGAGCTGGATTTTCTCCTCAACACTCCAACATTTCTTACTCAACACACTTCAT
>JAMWET010000777.1:0-50000 GCA_024036415.1 Prochilodus magdalenae | reverse complement strand
GAAGAGTTAATGCGGCCTCCGCAGTGAAGAAAAATGAAAGTCTACCTGTGCTTTGTCTTTGTGTCTTCAGTATTTGGGGGTAAAAGTGTTTTTTCTATTTCTATTTTATATGATATGGGTCTATGGGAATTGCAACTCATTACCTTCTGTTCATATTTACATTCATTTACATTTTACAGTGTAAAAAACTTTTTTGGGAATTGGGTTCTCATTTTCTAGTGCTTCCTAACCCTCATCTGGAGGCCCACCGCCCTGCTCATACTGGTGCTGGCCCCTCTGTAACTAGGTCCAGGCATGGGGGCGCTGTTCTAGCCCTTTTAACTGATATGGTCTTCATACGTTGCAGAAGAAATAGTTTACCTCCTGCATCTTCTAACACGGAGCTCAAACATGCCTCAGTGCAGGCTATACAGCGTACGCACATGTGTCAGCTTTCTGCTGTAATGATGTAACCTTACGCTCTGTTCTGTGTCGGCTGTGTTGCAGAGCTTGTTCTTCATGAAACGCTCTACACAGTGTTGACAGGAATAGAGAAGCAGCCGGACTGCATCGTTCTGTCGTTTGTGGGTGATCTGCAGATCGATTACTATAACAGTTCATCCAGGATAGTGGAGGTGCACGAGCTGGCAAAACCTCTCGCACCTCCTAATTACACACAGCAGATGTCTAATGTTTACTCATCAGAGTGTACGAGGATGAAAACACAGCTAACTGTTATAATGGAACGCTTTGAACACAGATCAGGTAAGACCAGCAGTCCAGACCGTCTTAGTTATGGATATTAAGTCTCAGCTTTATAGAAATAATGTCTAGTCTTAAGTTGCCTACAAGTACTGATGTGGCTTCTTTTTTATTTACCTACTTCGCCTTCTTATTCCTTAGCAAAAGTTAACAATGTTTGGGTGATTGGCCAGATTCCTACTTATAGAACCACTACTTCCTGTACTTTTGTACTAAATGGTAGCACAGTTGGTTTATCAGCAGCTGAATCCCAGCGCCCCGCTCCTTCCACAATGCCAATTCTGGATACTACACCAAAACATTTGTCCAGTAAGGAATTGTGTACACATGGCTAAAACCCACTTGGCTGTGTATTAGACATATGGTGCACTGTTGGTCGCAGGAGCCACTCATGTTGTTGCTCAGTACTCAGATATGCAGCGTGCAGTTTTGAATGAAGCAGCTTTATTGTAAAAAGAGCTGTGCTGGGCTGTCACCCATGTTGCTTCATGTCATAACTTCTGAAATCACACAGTGCATGCCTGACCTAAGGTTGATGATATTTGAGTGCCCACCAAGCAATTATTGCATAAACAACTGACACTCACACTCTCTCTCTCTCCTTCTCCCTCTCTCCCTCTCTCTCCTCTCTCTCTTGTCTCTCTCTCCTCTCTCTCTCTCTCTCTCCTCTCTCTCTCTCCTCTCTCTCTCTCTCTCTCTCTCTCTCTCAGGTGCACACATGTTTCAGAGAAAGTTTGGCTGTAAATGGGATCATGTAACTGGATTTTCAGAGGGTCTTGATGAATATCGATATGATGGACAAATAGTTCTTGCGGTGAAGAATGGTTCCTCTGTCTATATTCACTTGTTGCGAGAGGCCAGCGAATTTGCAGAAGCCTTAAACAACAAGTCACTGCTTAAAGAAAGAGATCACTACTACAAATATGAATGTCTTCAATGGCCAAAGAGAATAACCTATTACAAACACACTTATGGAATAAAGGAAAAACAGGGTATGACGTCTTTAACTAAAGAAAGGAGCAAAGTTAAATAATTATAATACTACGAGTACCCAGTTACACTGTTCAGTCTACTCCAGTTCTGTATTTAACTATGTAAATGCTTAATAGCAAAGACAACAAAAATGACATTCACAATTATATCCCTGTTTCCAAAAAAAAAGTTGGGACACTGTGCAAAATATAAATATGGACAGAATCCAACATATTAAATGTTAAAACTTCTGTTTCCAAATGTATTGCTTTCTGATACATGGCCATTTTTTAATTTGATGCACAGGTTTATGTTCAGCACTGTGTTGATCAAGTCTTCTTTTAACGGCACTCCGTAAGTGTTTGGGAATGATTATTATAGTTCTGAAAGTGAAAGTCTTTCCATTCCTGCTTGATATTGGATTTCAGCACCAGATGTTTACAGAGGGTGATCAGTCTGGAGGCAGGTCTATGTAGCACCCAGACTCTTTTACTACCGAGCCATGCTGCTGTAATGCATGCAGAATGTATTACAGCAGCTGGGAACCGAACGCAGGCCCTTCTTGTTGTGAGACAACAGTGCTACCCACTGCACGATTTCTTTGTATGGTGGAGTTTTAGCTTGCATTTGTGAAGCAGTGATGGACTGTGTTGACAGATGATGGTGGTGTGAAGTGTTCCTGATCCAATGCAGTGGCTCCACTCTAGAATCATCAGGTCTTGTTAAATGTGGTGCAGATCTAAAAGGTCTTGGTCTTGGTTTCTTAAGAGTTGGATGAATGTTTGGTTGCATGTGAACATGGATCTGCTTTAATTAAAACAGACTGTGAACATAACAAAATGCAATGGCAGAATGTAGATGAAAAATTTGAGTGCTGACTTTTTGTGACAGATATGACCTAATCAGCATTTCGAAACCTACTTGTTCTATTGTTGCTACCGTGGCCATACAGGGATGTGGTAGACCAGGATGCTTTTCTTTACATACCGCCACTGCAACATCTCCTCTTAATGTGTTAATGTTGATAAGAATCGCCACATAAAATATTGCAATGTTGGTGATGAATAATAAGGAGAAATAATCCAATAGCAAGAATGACATAGCACATCTAACAAGGCTGCTTATATGTTTGGGAAATAGAAACTGAAACTGTCTTTAGGGTCTCAGTGATTTGCACATCATTTTAGTTTATTCTGTTATTGGTTACATTTTCCACAGCATTACAACATTTTTGGAAATGGGGCTGTGCATTGGAATATTAATATCCTGATTCATTTTTTATGTTTATTTATTGATCTCATGCAGCTGATTTTTTTTTTTTTATCTTTATGAAATACTAACATTCTTACAAATCTGCCCTTTGTGTTTCATTTTTCGGTATCACCCACTACAAGCGGTTCTAGAACATAACACTTTTTAATGATGTGTTTTTTTTTCCCTCTCTTTTTCTTCAGTCAAACCTGATGCCCATCTATTTCAGAGGGATCCCTCCTCTCCTGTGGTGTGTTTTGCTACAGGTTTCTACCCCAAAGCAGTGACTATAAGCTGGCAGAAGAACGGTGAGGATCTTAATGAGGTGGTGGAGTGTGGGGAGACGTTAATCAATGATGATGGAACCTTTCAGAAGAAGTGTTCCCTCACTGTGAGGCCTGGAAAGTGGAAGAGTGACGAGTACAGCTGTGTGGTGCAGCATGTGACCGGGGAAATCATACTGACTCAGAGCAGCATCAAGACTAATTATGGTAAGTAAGATCACCAGGGTATACAGTTGGCTATTAGTTGGCTATGAAATTTCAAAATGGTCATAAAACATTACTTTAGATTGTTAAATCATATATATGTATATATATATAGTTATGCGCATGTCTGTCGGTTTGTCTGTCCTCTCTTACAATAGATCCTCCAAACATAATTGAGGCAGGAGTTGTACTTTTGGTCACCATATGCGGTATTATCAGTTTGATCATAATAGTAATGTATTGTAAAGGTAAGTCTCACTAACTCTGAAATGGTGTAAATGAACTGTTAAAGTCTTCATTCTTACTTTATGCATGTTAGCGTATTAAAACAGCTGACGCTAAAAAGACAGAAGTGCTAATCATTTTTTTCTCTCTCCTTAGAAAACCTAATGTATATTAAACTGAACCCACAAGACTGACCCTGAAGGAAGCTGTGGTTTAGGGGAAGAACGAAGATGACATTCCTGAAACAGATTGGTCTATATAAGTCATAGCAGTGTAGACTGAATATAGAATATATTCAGACTATATATCTATGCTTTTTGGTTTGCTGAGGTATGAAAATGTGCGATCACAGACTGATCACAGAATTGGACCATATTTAATTCCCAGTGTGTGTTGTAAAGTCTTGTAAAATGTTGTAAAGTTTTACGAGTGTTGCCTGCAGTGTTGTTTCTATTATATTTGCCACTGTAAAGGGTTCTCAGTAACAGACTACTGAGCTCTGCTGACTTACAGAAAGCCCGAATGAATGTATATGTCTTGGACTACATGTATAACTTTGTACACTCCTTAAATATGAATGTATTGTGTGTCAATGTGATTTTTTTAATAAACTCTACAAAAAACATTTATTTATTCATTTATATTTAAGACATTGGATTCCTTTAGGTCATTTCAATATTAGCTTAACAAACATTAACAAACACTGTCATATAATATTGATTTTATTATTGACTAATTCACAATACTGACTTGTGAAAGTAAAATGAGAGTTCATTTCCACGATTCCTTTGTAAATAGTTGTAATAAAGATCAACCCTCTGGCTTGGTACAGGGTCTAGCTCCTGGGAATGCCGGCAATCACGTGCCCTCCCACAAACAACCGGCAGCCTATACCAGATGTGCCTCAGCAGGTTACTGATTGTTTTCAGCTAGTATATAAACTGTTTGGTCTCTTTGTCATGTTGTGAAGTTTCAGCTAAATCAATATAAGGACTGCGATTAACAGTAATTTGTCTGCATATTGACTGTGGATATCTGCTGGGTGTTTTGTGCTTCTGCATGGAACTGCTTTTCTGGAAATTCCTGAACAATCGAAACTTGCACTCACATCACGTGACCTTGGCACACCTTGTGTTACAACATAGTACAACTGCACTCCCATTTGCACGGACCAGTGCAAGAAGAGTTTACAGTGCACATTGTGGATGATGCCGTGGTTGGTAGAATACAGACATCACTCCACCAGTGTTCTGCTGAGCTTGATGGCAGCATTTTACTGCTACTGATAGTACTGGGCCATTTTTGTGATCTGCTGTTATAAGCTTAAAAGTAAAAACACTCAGATACCACCGTTATTTTGAGCCTTTTTTGACTGCATCCCTGCTCAAACTCCAGTTTCTAAGTTAGCTTGACACATTCCTCACAGTGGATACTTTATAATGCACCATCCACTGTTTATTTACTGAATTTAACATACTGGTAAAAATATGAAACCATGTGCCCTGCACAAAAGGCAATTTTTATAATTTCATTATAAAATAATGAAATGTCATTCAAGGAAGTAATTCATTGGTAAACATCTTTTAGCAGGTGTATCTAAAACTCAAAGAAAACAAAAGATGTGAAAAGGAGTCCAGCCTGTTCTAGTGGTGCACGTATTTCCTGGTTCCTTTAGAGGTGGTTAGTGCAGTATGGGCTAGTTTGAACTAGACAAATGCATTCCGTCTCCAGCCTACACTTTTGAAAAGGGACAGTACGGAGATCATAGACTGGCAGCAGAGTCTGAGTCTGTTTATCTCAACCGTTCAGGTTAGCGTGGTACCGTTTGGAGCTCACAGAGTGAAAGGTCTTTGTGGAACTTCAGGTCAGGACATTGTTCTTTCTTCTGTTTGATCACTTGTGTTTGGGTTTTTGTTCTGTTGTCTGACTAACTTGGACTATTCCACTGTTTCTCTATACCTGACTCTTAAAGTTCTTCAGATATGTTACCAATATTATATCAAAGTGTTTTATATTCTCAGAGTCAAACCAGTAACGAAGCCTGGGGAAAGAGTCCATTAACAAGAGGAGGTGAATCAGTTCAGCAGCTGAAATGAAAGTCATTCAGGAAAAGAAGACGCCAGCACGGGACTGAATACACAGAGGTGCAGATGTGTGTCTGTAGCTGCTAAGCTGGTAAGTGAGTGTAGCTGCTGATAATCCTGAAGCCGTAAATGAAAGCTTTAGGGCACTTAGAAGAGTTTCCTACTCCTCAAACCAAGGTCCTATGTAGAACGTAGCTGATTAGCCACAACATGGTGTCTGGAGTTTGCCGCTCGTTAGATTTGGGCCGGAGCTTTGAGGCCAGTGTAGCTAATATTTAGCATAATGCTAACTGCATGCCTAGATGGAAAAGTGTTGAGTTTTCTTGAAAACATTCTGATGACATTCTGACACTCGCTGTCTCCTGTAAATAATGGACTTCCTTACAGATATAAGTTCAGGATTGAAGGAGCTGGCAGCTGCTGATTTTACTCTGGGTTTTTTTGTCTTTATCAGGTAGATGAAGAGTTAATGCGGCCTCCGCAGTGAAGAAAAAATGAAAGTCTACCTGTGCTTTGTCTTTGTGTCTTCAGTATTTGGGGTAAAAGTGTTTTTTCTATTTCTATTTTATATGATATGGGTCTATGGGAATTGCAACTCATTACCTTCTGTTCATATTTACATTCATTTACATTTTTACAGTGTAAAAAACCTTTTTTTGGGAATTGGGTTCTCATTTTTCTAGTGCTTCCTAACCCTCATCTGGAGGCCCACCGCCCTGCTCATACTGGTGCTGGGCCCCTCTGTAACTAGGTCCAGGCATGGGGGGCGCTGTTTTCTAGCCCTTTTAACTGATATGGTCTTCATACGTTGCAGAAGAAATAGTTTACCTCCTGCATCTTCTAACACGGAGCTCAAACATGCCTCAGTGCAGGCTATACAGCGTACGCACATGTGTCAGCTTTCTGCTGTAATGATGTAACCTTACGCTCTGTTCTGTGTCGGCTGTGTTGCAGAGCTTGTTCTTCATGAAACGCTCTACACAGTGTTGACAGGAATAGAGAAGCAGCCGGACTGCATCGTTCTGTCGTTTGTGGGTGATCTGCAGATCGATTACTATAACAGTTCATCCAGGATAGTGGAGGTGCACGAGCTGGCAAAACCTCTCGCACCTCCTAATTACACACAGCAGATGTCTAATGTTTACTCATCAGAGTGTACGAGGATGAAAACACAGCTAACTGTTATAATGGAACGCTTTGAACACAGATCAGGTAAGACCAGCAGTCCAGACCGTCTTAGTTATGGATATTAAGTCTCAGCTTTATAGAAATAATGTCTAGTCTTAAGTTGCCTACAAGTACTGATGTGGCTTCTTTTTTATTTACCTACTTCGCCTTCTTATTCCTTAGCAAAAGTTAACAATTGCTGTATTTGAAATGCCATAATACATACGACGCACATGCTAAATCTCCTAATAGTAGTACGTGGTATGTAGTATAAGACCAAACTGAAGACCTGTAGTGTACTTGGATGGTGTTCTACTCCAGTCAGAGGTTCCAGTATACAGGGGGAGCTATCTTCATAGGGTACTGTATCCCATCATGCACCGCGGCCTCACAAGCTCTCAGCCTGCTTCAGCCAGAGAAAATGGCGGCGGCTAACACTGGGGAGCTAAACGCAGCCCACTCCGAGTGTAAATGTGGGTGTAGTGATTGTAGTGGGGTGTGTTTTCATCAGAACGAGCCTCAGAAAGTTAAATATACAGGTCTGAAGATTAATAAAAGATGAACTCGCTTTAGAGGATCAGTTTTAGAGTGAGATAGCCGAGGGGAGCTAACAGCTAGGCTGACTGTAAGTCTTTACGTAAGGTCAAAAAGTGCAAGTTTATTAGCTGCCAGAGAGGAACACTCAGAATTGTAGAGAAGACAAGAAAACAAGACTTTTCATTTTAGCTCAGGGCTTAAATACTTTGCACAATGTCCCTCATTAGATTCAGATGTGCTTTCTGAACTAGTATTCTGGAGATTGTGACCTCTGCAGGTGAGGAGTGAATGCTTCCTTTTATTCACACACAATATTAGGACTTTGGATGTGATTCCTGTAAATGGCATGATTAGGAGTGTAAATTGGGGCATATACATCACCTGAAATCCAATCCCTGTTTGTTTCATGTCATACAAGAGTTTCCTGAATCAGACATAGAGCAGTTTATGCATCATTCAGGGCTGCATTTCTATACAATTTTAATGAATAGGGGCTTTTAGTTTTTTATTTGTCAAGTGGATTCATAAGCCTTTTAATAGAGTTGCACAAAAAGACCAGCAGAAAATACTTCTGTATATGTATATTCTGTACACTGAGTAAAATTATGTCCCTCCCTGCCATCAAGTAAAATAATATTCTATTCACCATTTGTAATGTAACCTCTCTGCCCCTAACCTCCCCCCCCCCCCCCCCCCCCCCCCCCCCCCCCCCCCCCCTCTGCCCCCTGCCCCCCCCCCCCCCCCCCCCCCCTCTCTCTCTCAGGTGCTCACATGTTTCAGAGAAAGTTAGGCTGTAAATGGGATGATGTAACTGGATCTTCAGAGGGTCTTGATGAATATCGATATGATGGACAACAGTTCACGGTTCTTAGAGTGGAAGACGACTCATATTCCTACATTCACTTGTTGCAAGAGGCTAGCGACTTTGCGGAAGTGTTAAACAACAATCCACTTCTTAAAGAACTAAAAGAATACTACAAATATGAATGTTCTAACTGGGCAAAAAGGATGACGTCTCATGAAATAAACGAGAAACCCGGTATGACTTCCTTAACTAAACATATCCTCTCTGGCCAGAAAAAAACATGCATCTCCATTTTTACTTTTCTACATCATTTGGGCATGGCGGTTCTCCTTTATATATTATAGAAATGCTTTGATTAAAGTCTATTTCAATTGACTAACATTGAAAGTAAGGGTTTTGCCCTCTAATGTAAAGTAAACCTTTATGAGAACCCAGTTACACATTTAGCTATGTAAACACTTCATATCAGATACAACAAAGATCCACACAAATCTGTTACAACCCTGCTTCCTGAGAGTTGGGACACTGTACAAAATCTACAAAAAAACACTGACATACCAAAAGTTATGTGATATCGGTATGTAGATTGATTATGAAGTGGTGTAACCTCAGGGGACGGCTTGGAAATGCCCACACCTGTATAAGTTGTGAGCTGTTATCTTGTACGTCAGGTTGACCTGTGGCCAGCTTGCTCATGGCAAGGTCACATGAACTATAACAGTTTAAACAAGGCATCATAGTGGGAGACCGGATGGATGGGACGTTCCATTTTCAAAGCTGCATGGGCATTAAACATTCCTCAATCCACAGTGTCACACATGTAAGAGGTAAACATCATAGAAGGTATTATCACAGTGGACAGCGCAGTGGCCACCCATGGGTGCCTTATCAATCAAGACCAGCTGTCTGTCCGAACTCTGGCAGAATTCACATCCATATTTAATAAAGGAGGTCTCACACACATATCCTGGAGGTCAGTGCAGTGTTCTTTAGCTTCCATGAGATTTAGGAGCAGAAGACCCACCAGATTGCCCCTGTTGACAACCACCACACCGGACGCAGCGCCTCACCTGGGCTTGTGAGGTTGCTAACTGGACCCTAGTGGACTGGCAACATGTGGTGTGGTCTGATGAGTCACAATACCAGTTGTTTTGGGTTGATGGTAGGGTTTATGAAGCCATGGACCCCAGCTGTAAACAAGCCCACTGGGACACCTAAACACGTCATTGACTGGTGCCCGCTACGTTTCTCTTGCTGGTAACCATTCGCAGCCCTTTATGGAATTCACGTACCCCCATGAAGATCAGGCCCAAGTTGTCCAGAATTGTCTTCAGGAGCATTCTGGAGCATTCTACTAATGATGTGCCCTGCATGTTCACCCTACCTGAACCCAATGGAGACATCCTACTATTATGTCTCATTGGAACTCTGATAATGTTTAACCTCACTCAGGGTAAAACTTCATAACTTATACAGGTGTGGGCGTTCCCAAGTTGTCCCCTGAGGTAATGAGTATACATAAAGTTATCCCATGACTTTTGGTTAGTCAAAGTATAAACAGAATGCAACATACCAAATGTTAAAACGGAGACATTTTAGTTTTATTTGTCACCAGTGTGTTTTAAAAGGATGATTAGGAACTAATTAGATTTATTTTCAACAGGTCAGAAACATGACGGGGTATAAAAAAGTGCAAAAGCTGCAACCGAAAATAGCAGGAATGTAAGTTGTAAAAAGATTAGTTTGTTTCAGAACCTGACTAATTATATGTCTTCTTTATCTAGTCCCTCCAAAGATCTCTCTGTTCCAGAGCAGCCCCTCCTCTCCGCTGGGGTGCCTTGCTACAGGTTTTTACCCCAAAGAGCTGACTATGACCTGGGAAAACAGCAACCAAGAAATCAGAGAGGGTGTGGGTAAAGGAGAGACTTTACCTAATGGTGATGGAACCTTCCAGAAGAGGATTTACCTCAATGTGGGGACTGAAAAACTGAAGAACAACCAGTACCGCTGCGTGGTGCAGCAGAAGTACCGTACATACATTGAGAGTGAAATCCAGACTAATCATTATGGTAGGTAAATTACTTTTGTGAGTGGGAAAATACAAGTGATAATCCAAATGAGAATATAAAGAGGTATAGAAGAGTAAAAGTGAATATATGCCTAAAATATTATATGTAAAACAAAAAAAAGGAATGTATTAATTTACTCAGGGCACTTTTACTCATCATCAACAAAATAGCTGCACCCAGAAGGAGTTAACCCACAGGAATGAAACTTGGTGGGGAGGTTTGACATTGTGAGACATGCTAGTGATTTGAATTTTATGCTCAGCTGCACATGTGACTCATGCAGTTGTGTTTTGAGCGGTTTGTTGTCACACGTCCAGAAGACCTGGTGTCCCTCCACCTCCACCCCTACCGCACCATCTGCAGGAACTGTGTGAGAATGTTCAAGCTGCATGGGATGGATTATCACAGGACTCCATCAGGAACCTCTACAGCTCCATACCGAGACGTCTGGCGTGTTGGGTTAGCAAACACGGCGATTTTGTTTGACCCGTTTTAGCAAACACGGCGACCCGACGCCATACTGAGAGACAGACTTCTGTATGTGTAGCTCAATAAATATTGATCATATCAGTCTAAATTCATCATCAGTTATTGATCCTGGTCACCTTTATCTTCCCTCCCAACAGCACCACAATCCCACACCTCCTTCTGGGTGCAGCTGGTTCTTCTGATGATGAGTGTATATGTAAAATTATACATATTAAAATTGTTATATATACTAGAATATAAATGTAACTTGTGTGACACAAATGTTTGTCATTAGAGATTCCCTCCAAAGGGGGTGTCCTGGTGTCATGGAGGAATGTTGTAGCTCATGCAGCAGATCCCTATTGGAGGATATATTTATATTATAGTCTGAAAATATTGTTGACTGTGCTACATAATTTGTACAATCAAATCTAAACCAAACGTGATGTTACAAAACTTTCCTGTAGCACCTCCTGTTCTCATTCATCTTCAGCTCTTACAACGATGTCCACACTGCCGAAGCCTTGCCAGTCATTTGGTTCTTATTACGGCAGTGCAATGACCAGTGCATAGAGGGCAGGAGAATTTGCTGATCACAGGGGTCAAAAGTTTAATGCGGTGCCTGCAGAGCAGGAGGCGGGGCACAAAAGGTGGGGTTTTGAACTCTGGCACATATTCACATCACCCCACCCCAATGGGGGGGATGAGAGAGGTGCTCGCAACCGAGCACTCCTGCTGCTTCACCAACGGCAGCTTCCAGTAAACATCTTTTGTGTCTGTTATTTTGCTTCCCTGAATAACTGGACAGTATACTGGACATGAGTTATTATTAAACAGGCTATTACAAAGTAATATGTATTATTATGATACACTGTGGTGTCAAAGGTCATAGGAGAGCAGTATAAGTATAAGCATACCTGTATAAGTTGTGAGGTTTGATCTTGTAAGTGAGGCTGAACACTGGTGTTGAAATCACCTTCACGTTCAACGCAGGAGCCCCCACATGCATATCCCACAACCACTGTTTACACCACAACACCGTACATAGCACCTCACCTGGCCTTGTGTGTGGCGCAGATTGTACAAAGCCATGGACCCCAGTGTGTATATATATATATGTATACAAATATAGTCAGTTGTCATAACATGACATTTCCCCACAGAATGTCAATGACACAAAGTCATAATGTCATACTGTCACTAAAGGTACTAACGCAAGGCAACTGATGCTTGCTGAAGCCTTTAGAAATAAAGGGCTTATGTTACAGCAGTGTAACCTTATGAACCATTTCTGATGTACTATGTTTGTGTTAGACTTCAAGGCACTGTATTTTGGGATTCCTGTAGGATGGATGATCATCGTATCTGCCGTGGGGGCATGTTCATGTCTTTTTGTAAAAGGCCGTAAAGTGCTGCAACGGAGAAAGAAAGGTAAGCCCTATTGTACCAAACTGAAAACAAAACATCTGTGTGTAGTAAAATGTCCTGAAGTGTTAAACCGATGGAAAATAAAATAATTAATTGTCAGGAAGTGTAAATCTGAATGTCAACATAGCACAAAAAGTAAGGACATTTGTGATTGGTAGATGATTTCTTTGTTGTAACAATGCTTCTTGGCAATAAATCTTATACCGTTGGGAAGCCGGTTAATTTCACCTTTAAATGGTGCCACATATGTAAGGAACATGCATGAGCAGTAGAGCTGGGTATGTGGGTTGCGCCCATGAAAAAAGAATGCCTATCGCGCGGTCACGCGCACATCTGTCGGGCTCTCCGATCACAGCCTCGTTCACCTCATTCCACCCTACCGGCAGAAACTCAAAACCAACAAGCCGGTCATCACAACAGTGAAGAGGTGGACCAGTGGAGACATTGAGAAGCTGCAGGGCTGCCTCGAATCCACAAACTGGGCTGTGTTTGAGGAGGCGACAGACGGACTGGACGAAAACACAGACACTGTGACGTCATACATCAGTTTCTGTGAAGACAGCTGTATCTCAACTAAATCACAGGTGAGATACAGTAACAACAAACCCTGGTTTACTGCAGAACTCAAACAGCTCCGGAGGGAAAAGGAGGAAGCGTTCAGGAGTGGAGATAGAACTGTGTTTAAGGAGGCCAAATACAGACTGGAGAAAGGGATTAGAGCTGCGAAGAGCGAGTACTCAGAGCAGCTGAACAGACACATCACTGCTAACCACCCATCTTCAGCCTGGAAAGGCCTTCAGCTTCTCACTGCTCACAAGGTGAGAAAGACCCCCCTCCTCCTGAACGACCCCCACCCCCACACTGGCCCTCTCACCTCTGCCTCCTGCTCATCTCTGCATCAACCGTCAGGATGTTCACAGGCTCTTCAGCAGACAGAAGGTGAGGAAAGCCCCCGGGCCCGACTCAGTCTCTCCATCTACCCTAAAACACTGCTGTGACCAACTGGCTCCAGTGTTTACAGACATTTTTAACAGATCACTGGAGCTCTGCTCTGTTCCAGCCTGCTTCAAAACCTCCACCATCATTCCAGTTCCCAAGAAATCCACCATCACTGGACTGAATGACTACAGGCCTGTCGCCCTGACCTCTGTAGTCATGAAGGTCTTTGAACGCCTGATCCTAGCCCAGTCCAAGTCCATCACAGACCCCCTGCTGGACCCCCTGCAGTTTGCGTACCGAGCAAACAGGTCGACGATGTGGTCGACCTGACCCTGCACTTTATCCTGCAACATCTCGACAGCCATGGAAACTATGCTAGGGTTTTGTTTGTGGACTTTAGCTCGGCTTTTAACACTGTCGTGCCGCAGCTTCTTCAGGCCAAACTCTCCCAGCTGTCAGTGCCAGGCTCCATGTGTCGGTGGATCGTGGATTTTCAGACAGACAGGAGACAGCAGGTGCGGCTGGGGAAGCACACTGCAGATCTCCGGACACTCAGCACTGGAGTCCCACAGGGTTGTGTTCTTTCACCCCTTCTCTTCAGCCTCTACACTAATGACTGTGTCTCCAAAGATCCAGCTGTAAAGGTCCTGAAATTTGCAGATGACTCCACTCTGGTGGGCCTCATAGCCAACGGTGATGAGTCTGCTTACAGAAAGGAAATTGAGCAGCTGGTGTCCTGGTGCAGCAACAACCACCTGCTGCTAAACACAGAAAAGACTGTAGAGATGGTGATGGACTTCCGACGCAATCCACCCCCCCTTCCCCCCCTCCAGATCAACAACACTACAGTATCCATGGTGGAGTCACTCAAGTTCCTGGGCACCACCATCTCCAGAGACTTGAAATGGGAGAAAAACACCATCTCCATCATCAAGAAAGCTCAACAGAGAATGTTCTTCTTGCTCAAGCTCAAGAAATTCCACCTGCCACAGACCCTGATGATCCAGTTCTACACAGCGATCATCGAGTCCATTCTCACAGCCTCCATAACCATCTGGTTTGGTTCCTCCACCTCACAGGAAAGAACCAAACTCCAGCGCATCATCAGAACAACAGAGAGGATCATTGGATGTAACCTGCCATCACTTCAGCAGATCTACACCAGCAGGGTGAGGAAGCGGGCTGGCAAAATTACATCTGACCCCTCACATCCTGGACACCTCCTCTTCCAGACACTCCCCTCTGGTAGAAGACTGCGGTCCATCAAAACCAGCACAACACGTCATGCTAACAGCTTCTTCCCCAGAGCTGTAGCGCTCCTCAACCACAGTGGACACCTCCCACTGTAAACCTCAAAACATACAACTGAGCTGTACCAAACCGGACTGAACAGCTACTTGCACTCTGCCTATTTGCACACCTGTACAGATGTTCTCATTCTGTAAATATTCAGGTCATCTGTAACTTTCTATTTTTCAACTAAATCTGTTTCACTGTATCTCATAGCTTCTTCAGCTTTATTACCTTTAGTACTTTTTACTTTTTTAATTTATCCCCGACCCTGTTTATTGTTTAGTGTAATTTTCCTTTAGTCTAATACTGTAAATAATCTGTGTTCTGTGTTTTTGTTACTTGTCATACGTGTTGCTCTTACCAAGACAAATTCCTTGTATGTGCAACACACTTGGTGAAATAAAGAGATTGTGATTCTGGTCACCAGCCTGGTCACACACTGCTGTGGGATGGCATTCCATTCTTTAACCAGCATTTGACTCATGTCAACCAACGTGGTGGTGTTGGTCATTCTGGCGTGAACAGCACACCCAAGCTGATCACACAATGGTGTTGAGGTCAGGACTGCTGGCAGGCCATTCCATCCTCTCCACTCCCAAATTCTGGGGGTAGTCTTTGATAAGCGCCGCTCTGTGGGGGTGAGCGTTGTCCTCTTGGAGGATAGAGTTTGGTCCCAGACTGTGGAGATATGGGATTGGCACTGGTTGCAGACTATCTCTCACTATCTCTCTATCTCTGCATTGAGATTGCCTCCAATGATGACAAGCCTAATTTTTCCAGTGAGGGAGATGCTGCATGCCCCACACCACCACACTCCCACCACCATGTTACTCTATCGGTGCAGCAGTCAGCATAGCATTCTTAGCGTCTTCGGCACACCTTGACTCTATGACCTAACTGCCGTAGGCAGAATCTGGACTCATCGCTGAACATAACGTTCCTTCACATGTTCAGGTTCCAGTGCACGTGTTGCTGACACCAGCGCAAATGGGCCTGGTGGTGAATGCCAATCATGGCAGGTCTCCTGGCAGCCCCATAAGGCCGGCGATTGCTAATTTTTTTGTGCTATGTTTATAAAGATAAGCAAAGCAGAGCATTTAAAGCATAGTTCCCTGTTTGTCTGTACTCTCTGTGTGCTCTTTTTACACCATGCATGTGCACCACGGTCATTTCACGTGTACACCATGTTTTCTGATTGGTATCCCTCTTGCCTATCCTTTTACACTGTTGTATTAATTTAGCTTGCTGTGCTAAAAACATTGATGTTAGAGCACAGGGAGACAAGAGGGATGTGGACCATAACCTGCTCAGTGTTGATATCATTTTGGTTCTGTAAAAGGGCATGTCTGTGGCTGAATCTCAAAAGACTATTTAGTGTTGCAGAAAGGCCATGAAATCAGGACTAGGGCACCAAAGCAGTAAACTAACCGTTAGATAAGATGTTGCTGAGCTTTTACATAAAAAGACTTTTACTTACAGATAAAATACAGCTACTGTGCATAAAGGGTGATATTATGATATTCACTCGTCGTCTAAAGAACCAGCTGCACCCAGAAGTAGGTGTGGGAGTGCGGTGGTGTTGGGTAGGAAGATAAAGGTGACCAGGATCAATAACTGATGATGAATTTAGACTGACATGATCAATATTTATTGAGCTACACATACAGAAGTCTGTCTCTCAGTATGGCGTCGGGCCGCCGTGTTTGCTAACCCAACACGCCAGACGTCTCGGTATGGAGCTGTAGAGCTTCCTAATGGTGTCCTGTGATAATCCATCCCATGCAGCTTGAACATCCTCACACAGTTCCTGCAGATGGTGCGGTAGGGGTGGAGGTAAAGTAACACCAGGTCTTCTAGATGTGTGGTAATGTGTTTGTGTATGTAGTCCTGTTTGGTGCAGCCGTCTGCCGATGGTGCACTAACAGGATGACCCATGGAGGACACTACTGCTCACTGGAGGTCTGTAATGGTGTCCTTGCTTACTCCACATATGTGGCTGAGTTTAAAACTCGCAATGTCAAACCTGCCCACCAATTTGATTCCATCTGGGCGTAACCATTTGAGCAACTCTTTTTTTTTTTGACGATATGAGCGTATTACCTGAGATAAATACTCAGCTGGAGGTCTATAACCCTCCCATCCCTTCCTAACCAGCACTGGAGAAATGCATTTTCTGATAGAGATGAAGCTCAGTACCTGTTTGATGGGTAGGAGTCCAACATCAGTGCCAGACCTTTCACTTCAGCGTAACAGTCTACTAATCACTAATGCTTGTTTCTGACATCCTTAGATCAACAGCTACCAGAGGACAAGTCCCGTCTGCTTAATAATAAACGATGGATTACGGCATCATGTTGCCAGGAAGACCAGCTTCTGTTGGACAACTTTAAAAGTGTGTGATGTTAACAATGCACAAAATGTTCAGAGCTTGGGGTCCCCGGGACTGACTGGAGGAACCGTTGACTTCTGATGGTTTTATGGTGTTGTTTTATTGAACGGTGTCGGGGTAATCAGGATGTGCTACAGTTCCAGACTGTAGACTATGGAGGAGAAAAAAGTGGAAGCTGTTCTTTACACTGTGCTCAGGGACTTAGTGTATTACTTAGTGGTGTTTATGTATAAATATGCATTAATAACCGATATATTAGTGAACATTCGTGTGTGTGTATATGAGTACTATGACAGACATGTACAGCGCACTAGTGAGCCTTGGTGGTACTGCTCAGGGCCCATTGGCAGTATGAATTTTTTAAACCTGAAAACAGTTAATCAAGGTAGATTTTTTATATGACCAATATTATTATTGTTGTAATAATAATAATGTCATATTTGCTGGTATTTTAAAATGTTTGGCTTGGTTTAATCTTCACGTACTGTGGAAACTTGTGTAATCAGCTGCATGGGCTTTGTGTTCCTCAATCCTGGGAACCCCTGTGCTAGAGTTGGCTTGGAATGAACGTTTGAAATGTGTTTTATTTGTAATTGAATTTTATTTGGAGATGTTATTGTTATTGTTATGTTATTGTTTGTGTTTCCAGTGTTTAGCTAGTATAAAGACTTTCAGACGATTTTTACCAAAATGGAAATCTGTACATAAATAAAGATTGATATTAATATATATACCTACAATTCAATTCAGTTAAGCTCAACTTTATTAACACAACCCTGTACAGCATAACGGAACTGTCAGGCTACCTCTCCAGTGCAGTTATTAATAAACACATTAATACTATTATAGTGCAAAATGTGCAGGAGCAGTAACTGTGCGTCGGAGTAACTGAGGAGCAAATAGCAGTTAGCATATAGAGTGTAGAGAGATACAGCGTATACAGTGTACGTGTACATATAGGTAAGTACAGTGTGTTGAGGTAGCCGGGTGTGCAGGTAAGCTAAGCATGTGGTTATAAACACTATATGAATATATATAAAGCGTACGGTGCAGGTAGTGAGATGCTATGCAGGTAGGTACGATGCTAACCGTCAGGCTCATTGTACACACCACCAGGTTATTTGGATCTTCATACTGATAAAACCCCCAAAGCAAACACAACAGTGTTCAGGGTCCTCAATACTTCAGGGAAGTTCTTGGCCCCTCTTTTGGCTCCCTCTGCTGGACAATATTGGGTATTAACCCATGTCTGTAATGTCATAGCCTGCCACGGCTGTAGTATGACTAACGGAGCACCACCAGGAAGACCTTTTCCCTCTGAGAGGGAGAATCAGCTACACACACTGTACCTCTGTTTGCATTCACCTGTAGACACCGTGGCACTGAAGGAGCTCTGAAGCCCATACAGCAGCCCAGAGAGTCTATGAGGGCCGATGCCCAGCCCAGGTTTTGGATTCCCTGGTGATGAATTGAATCAGCGCTGCCACCTTGGGTGTAAATTTGATATTGATATTAGTGTATGTTGACTAAAATAAACATATAACAGATAATTAACCAAAATATATGGAATTTTCACAAATCTCATCAATCATCGTTCCGTTCACGTGGGTTGATGCTGACCCGCCCATACTGGAGCTCTTCCAGTCAAGTGTACAGATAACTGATACTATACCACATGAACCTTTGGACTGAAGAGCATGAGTAAACATATACTATGTGGCCAAAAGTATGTGGACACTCCTTCTAATTGACCCTACCTCCTGTTTTCTTGCTGTTCAAGCCTCCTGTTTGGTTTATATTGAGTCCTCTTGCGTGTTTAAGTTGGTAGTAACATCAGGCTTCTGCAGATGGCGCTGCACGAGGATGATGGGGCTATAAATCCCTTCGGGGTGTGAGTGACGGGATCCATAGATTGGGAAGAAGAGCTACAGTGCAGGGAATGCCTCGTTCCATGTGTGGAAAATGGCTCCAGAGCAGATGTTAATGATTGGCTAAAAGGAGGGACTGCATGTGGGCGTGGCCAAAGACCATAGTGTGAAGGAAGTAGTTGAATCTGCAGGTGTATGGAAGCAGCGTACGGTCATACGGGTCTACCAGCAGTGGATAAAATCCCAGTCTACAGGGAATTTTCCTCAGAATGGTGCCAGGGAAGGCATCCACCAAATCTGGCCCAATTATGCAATTCTTTGATGGAGCAAGAGTGTCTGAACACTGATATGCCTACATCCAGAAACTAGTCCAGGCCATGCCCAATCCAACCCCAGGACCTTAACCCCCACTGGAACCTTGATCTGAGTCCTTGAATGTCCACCAAGGCTCTTTTGATCCCACTCTGGTGGACGTTGTGCTTGCTGCATATAAGCGAGGGGTCATTTATCTTCAGGAAATGGGTAATCCACCAGACGTCCTAAAAAGAGGAAAGAGGTCCTTTCACAGCACTTCCTTTTACAGACTTCTGTTTGGTGCTGCTGAAAGGCTGCAGTGAGAGTGCGACGGGGCCGCAGGCTGACGTTCCATGGAGCTCTATATTACTCTGTACCTAATCTTCCTCTGTGCAGCCGGAGCATCAGGAGGTAGGACAGCTATGGACAGATATATGGACTAACAGGGTTTAAAAAAGATGGTTCTTTGAGGGTTCTTTAGTGTGGGGAACAGTTCTGTTTAGACGCAGAGGTCTATGCAGAACTGTTTCATGCTTGAATGGTGTATGCCATGATTAGATGATTCTTCAGACTGATGGAGAGTGTCCTACCTAGAGCACCGAAAAGGGTTCTTCTATTGTGTCAACAGTTTTTTAACAACGTCTGAAGAACCATTTTTCCAGAGAAGGCAGAGAACCATTTTAGCATGCAGATGGTTCTGTACAGAACTCTATAAAGCCATTGCCTTTACTAAAGAACCCTTGAGGAGAGTTCTTTCCTTCTTTGAGAGTTTACCCATTAGAAAACTAACCGTTCCTCCGTCCATCTGGCTTTAAAAATAGGGCAAAGAGGGGAAGCGGAGGCTAAGCTAGGTATGCTAAGCTAAGTATGCTAAGCTAAGTATGAGATTTCCCCCTTCAGGTTTAAGCTAGACTTTAGTCTTTACTCCAAGCTGGAAGTATCAGGTGTTCATTAATCTACGAGCCTCACACGTCCAAGACTCTCCTCTAAGAATCTACCTTTCAGCTATAAGGATCACGTTAGCCGTTTGGCAGTTAGCCAGGCTTCACCCTTTTAAACCCACCCAGGTTGTCTTAGCAACGATGTTATGATTCAGCTGAAGTTATTTTGATTAATGAACAATTGGTTCATGTTCTCACATATCATGTGACTTCCTCTGAAACCTGCTACCTCAGTTTGGTACATCTGGGAACTCTGAGGTCCCCGCCCCTGTACTGGGGACAGCAGGTACCATAGGTGCCATGGATCAGTGCAGAGCAAAACCAATACAGAACCACCAGAACTGAATTTGGGTCTTTAGGTCATTTTATAAACATAGAATTATGAGTATATGCTCATGTATGGCTGCTGCAGACCACCAGCGATACGTCATATAGATGAACTGATCTTGAGGACATGGCAGGGACCAGCACTGGCGTTAGTACAACCAGCCATACAGCAGCTCCTGAGCACTATTAGTTTACACTGGTTAGTCCAAAGCTCAAATTCGGAAACACTTCTCAACGTCTTACTATGCGGGATGCAGCGTTTTCACCGCAGGAAGGGGGCGTGGTGGTCTGAGGTGGTCTGATCTATAAACGCAAACACTGGCCATTGTTATTGGGCAGCACGTTGGTCTGGTCCAATTCCCCAGCTGTGTAACCTGGTTCCGTTCTTTGTGCATGCTATCCTCAGGTTCTCATTGGTTTGCTCCGGGTGTTCCGGTTTAATTCCACAGTCCATACCGCAGACAAGCAGTCAGGTGAACTGGGGATGCTAAATTGTCCCCCTCAGTGTGCATGTGCATGGGTTTAGATACCATCCCAGGTCTCAAACAGCGGAAGACAAGAAACAACCTGGGCAGACATACACTCACACCAGAGGGGGCGCAATTTAGCATCTCCAATTCACCTGTGGGAGGAAACTGAGCACCTGGAGGAAAACCTGGGACACAGGGAGAACATACACTACACACTCAAAAGATCCTGGTTACCCCTTTTGGGAAATCAAACCTGACCCCTTCTGGCTGGGAGGCTAGCAATGTACACAGGACCATCTGTAATAGGAAGTGTTTCGTCTAAACTGAACTGTATCCGATTCTGTTTTCCAGCTAAACATCTGCACACCACCTTGTACACGGTCACAACAGCCTCGTGCCAGCCTGAGTTCACAGCTGTTTCGTTTGTCAACGAGCGGCAAATTACTCGCTATGACAGCGAGAACAAGACGCTGACGCCCATGCACCCCTGGGTGCGGGAGGCTTTGAGTGACCACCACTGGGAGAAGTACAAGGAGAAGCACTTATCCGAATACAGGAGGCTGAGAGAGGAGCTACGTGCTACGATGAAGAGCTTCGGAGGTGTGGGAGGTGAGCTTGTTATTGTCCTGATGGAGTTTTAGGAAGCACACAATCCCTGACACTGTTACACACAGTCGAGTCACATTATTATGACCACCAGTTAATATCCAGAGTGCAGCACAGACAGCAGCTAGACGGGCTGGGAGTGACTTACAATAAGGTCCTGATTGGTTGTCGCAGGTATCTGGAGCCATGCTGACTGTAGTGCGTCCCACACCTGCTGGAGGGTATGTGGGGGAGGATCTATAGAGCAGACACCATGATCAAGGTGGTCCCACAGATCCTCGGTTGGGTTCATGTCTGGAGAATTAGGAGGTGTAATGTGTTAGTGTACTGTAAGTAGCGTGTTGGTGTACAGTAACTCAGTAAGTGTAATGTGTTAGTGTACTGTAAGTAGCGTGTTGGTGTACAGTAACTCAGTAAGTGTAATGTGTTAGTGTACTGTAAGTAGCGTGTTGGTGTACAGTAACTCAGTAAAGAGTAATGTGTTATAGTGCTGATGTAAGGTAGGCGTGTTGGTGTGTACAGTAACTCAGTAAGTGTAATGTGTTAGTGTGCTGTAAGTAGCGTGTTGGTGTACAGTAACTCAGTAAGTGTAATGTGTTAGTGTGCTGTAAGTAGCGTGTTGGTGTACAGTAACTCAGTAAGTGTAATGTGTTAGTGTACTGTAAGTAGCGTGTTGGTGTACAGTAACTCAGTAAGTGTAATGTGTTAGTGTACTGTAAGTAGTGTGTTGGTGTAACAGTAAACTCAGTAAGTGTAATGTGTTAGTGTGCTGTAAGTAGTGTGTTGGTGTACAGTAAACTCAGTAAGTGTTAATGTGTTAGTGTGCTGTAAGTAGCGTGTTTGGTGTACAGTAAACTCAGTAAGTGTAAATGTGTTTAGTGGTACTGTAAGTAGCGTGTTGGTGTACAGTAACTCAGTAAGTGTAATGTGTTAGTGTACTGTAAGTAGTGTGTTGGTGCACAGTAGCTCAGTGAGTGTAATGTGTTAGTGTGCTGTAAGTGTAAGTGTTGGTGTACAGTAACTCAGTGAGTGTAATGTGTTAGTGTGCTGTAAGTAGTGTGTTGGTGTACAGTAACTCAGTGAGTGTAATGTGTTAGTGTACTGTAAGTAGTGTGTTGGTGTACAGTAAACTCAATAAGTGGTAATGTGTTAGTGTGCTGTAAGTAGCGTGTTGGTGTACAGTAAACTCAGTAAGTGTAATGTGTTAGTGTGCTGTAAAGTAGCGTGTTGGTGTACAGTAAACTCAGTAAGTGTAATGTGTTAGTGTACTGTAAAGTAGTGTGTTGGTGTACAGTAAACTCAGTAAGTGTAATGTGTTAGTGTTAGCTGTAAGTAGCGTGTTGGTGTACTGTACAGTCAACTCAGTAAGTGTAATTTGTGTTAGTGTTACTGTAAGTAGTGTGTTGGTGTACAGTAACTCAGTAAGTGTAATGTGTTAGTGTACTGTAAAGTAGCCCGTGTTGGTGTACAGTAACTCAGTAAGTGTAATGTGTTAGTGTACTGTAAATAGCGTGTTGGTGTACAGTAACTCAGTAAGTGTAATGTGTTAGTGTACTGTAAGTAGCGTGTTGGTGTACAGTAACTCAGTAAGTGTAATGTGTTAGTGTGCTGTAAGTAGTGTGTCTGTGTACAGTAACTCAGTAAGTGTAATATGTTAGTGTGCTGTAAGTAGTGTGTTGGTGTACAGTAACTCAGTAAGTGTAATGTGTTAGTGTACTGTTAGTAGTGTGTTGGTGTACAGTAACTCAGTAAGTGTAATGTGTTAGCGTGCTGTAAGTAGTGTGTTGGTGTACAGTAACTCAGTAAGTGTAATGTGTTAGTGTGCTGTAAGTAGTGTGTTGGTGTACAGTAACTCAGTAAGTGTAATGCGTTAGTGTACTGTAAGTAGTGTGTTGGTGTACAGTAACTCAGTAAGTGTAATGTGTTAGTGTGCTGTCAGTAGTGTGTTGGTGTACAGTAACTCAGTAAGTGTAATGTTAGTGTACTGTAAGTAGTGTGTTGGTGTACAGTAACTCAGTAAGTGTAATGTTAGTGTACTGTAAGTAGTGTGTTGGTGTAAAGTAACTCAGTAAGTGTAATGTGTTAGTGTACTGTAAGTAGTGTGTTGGTGTACAGTAACTCAGTAAGTGTAATGTTAGTGTACTGTAAGTAGTGTGTTGGTGTAAAGTAACTCAGTAAGTGTAATGTGTTAGTGTACTGTAAGTAGTGTGTTGGTGTACAGTAACTCAGTAAGTGTAATGTGTTAGTGTACTGTAAGTAGTGTGTTGGTGTACAGTAACTCAGTAAGTGTAATGTTTTAGTGTACTGTAAGTAGAGTGTTGGTGTACAGTAACTCAGTAAGTGTAATGCGTTAGTGTACTGTAAGTAGTGTGTTGGTGTACAGTAACTCAGTAAGTGTAATGTGTTAGTGTACTGTAAGTAGTGTGTTGGTGTACAGTAACTCAGTAAGTGTAATGTGTTAGTGTGCTGTAAGTAGCGTGTTGGTGTGTGGTAACTCAGTAAGTGTAATGTGTTAGTCTGCTGTAAGTAGCGTGTTGGTGTGCGGTAACTCAGTAAGTGTAATGTGTTAGTCTGCTGTAAGTAGCGTGTTGGTGTGCGGTAACTCAGTAAGTGTAATGTGTTAGTGTGCTGTAAGTAGCGTGTTGGTGTGCGGTAACTCAGTAAGTGTAATGTGTTAGTGTGCTGTAAGTAGCGTGTTGGTGTGCGGTAACTCAGTAAGTGTAATGTGTTAGTGTGCTGTAAGTAGCGTGTTGGTGTGCGGTAACTCAGTAAGTGTAATGTGTTAGTGTGCTGTAAGTAGCGTGTTGGTGTGCAGTAACTCAGTAAGTGTAATGTGTTAGTGTACTGTAAGTAGCGTGTTGGTGTACAGTAACTCAGTAAGTGTAATGTGTTAGTGTACTGTAAGTAGTGTGTTGGTGTACAGTAACTCAGTAAGTGTAATGTGTTAGTGTACTGTAAGTAGTGTGTTGGTGTACAGTAACTTAGTAAATGTAATGTTAGTGGATTCCATATAGAAAGGATCTTATCTAGTATTATTAATTATTGGACCTCGGCATCTGTCTTTTTCCTTTTCTCGGTTTCTCAGGTGTTCACACGTTTCAGAGGAGGTCCGGCTGTGAGTGGGACGACGAGACGAGCCTCTCTAAAGGCTTTGATGAATATGGATACGACGGAGAGGACTTCATATCACTGGATCTGAGCCAGATGAGATACATCCCTCACAAACCAGAAGCTAACATCACGGCCGAGAGGTGGAACAGCGACAGAGCTCTGCTTCAGAATCAGAGCAGCTACTACAAACACGAGTGTGTGAACTGGCTGAAGAGGTTTGGGAGGACCAACCTGGAGCAAACAGGTACAGCACCCACCAACACACTACTAACAGTACACTAACACATTACACTTACTGAGTTACTGTACACCAACACACTACTTACAGCACACTAACATATTACACTTACTGAGTTACTGTACACAGACACACTACTTACAGCACACTAACACATTACACTTACTGAGTTACTGTACACCAACACACTACTTACAGCACACTAACACATTACACTTACTGAGTTACTGCACACCGACACACTACTTACAGTACACTAACATATTACACTTACTGAGTTACTGTACACAGACACACTACTTACAGCACACTAACACATTACACTTACTGAGTTACTGTACACAGACACACTACTTACAGCACACTAACACATTACACTTACTGAGTTACTGTACACAACACGCTACTTACAGTACACTAACACATTACACTTACTGAGTTACTGTACACAGACACACTACTTACAGCACACTAACACATTACACTTACTGAGTTACTGTACACCAACACACTACTTACAGCACACTAACACATTACACTTACTGAGTTACTGTACACCAACACGCTACTTACAGTACACTAACATATTACACTTACTGAGTTAGCTACACCAACACACTAATTACAGTACACTAACACATTACACTTACTGAGTTACTGTACACCAACACGCTACTTACAGTACACTAACACATTACACTTACTGAGTTACTGTACACAACACGCTACTTACAGTACACTAACACATTACACTTACTGAGTTACTGTACACCAACACGCTACTTACAGCACACTAACACATTACACTTACTGAGTTACCGCACACCAACACGCTACTTACAGCACACTAATACATTACACTTACTGAGTTACCGCACACCAACACGCTACTTACAGCACACTAACACATTACACTTACTGAGTTACCGCACACCAACACGCTACTTACAGCACACTAACACATTACACTTACTGAGTTACCGCACACCAACACGCTACTTACAGCACACTAACACATTACACTTACTGAGTTACCCCACACCAACACGCTACTTACAGCACACTAACACATTACACTTACTGAGTTACCGCACACCAACACGCTACTTACAGCACACTAACACATTACACTTACTGAGTTACCGCACACCAACACACTACTTACAGCACACTAACACATGAGTGGTGTTTAGTGTGCTGTTTTCTGGTGTAAGTAACTAATAGACATTCTCAGTGGTTTGTTTGAATCTGCTGGTGGTGGAATCCCCCTGGATCTGTATAGTCCATCGTCTCTGACTTTGAAAGAGTCCTGTGATGAGGAAGTCGTTTCTGAAAGCTTTGCTGGAACGGATTCCAAATCAGTTACACAAGTGTGCATGCAAATGACTCACAGCCGGAGCTAGCCAGGCTACAGGACAGCCTCCACACAGAGGGTTAGTCTGGTACGACACCACTGCAGTCTTTGGTGATGGTGACGTGGTGTTAAGGACAGTTGGTGTAAAGGTCTGTGTGCACGTAGACGTCCTCACGGCGCTGCACTAACAGGATGACTCATGGAGGACACCACTGCTGACTGAATGTCCACAATCGTGGCTGTTAGGTCAGTCAGGTATCGTGATATGACCTGTCCCTGCTTACGTACATGCCCGGCCGAGTGTGGAACTTGAATCATTGGCATGTCTCATGATGTCAAACCCACCCACCTAGTTTCAGTCCTGTCGGTTGTTACCGTCTGGGAGCAGCTGTTCGTGCAGCTATTCGTCTGATGCTGTACTATAGCTTTAGTGAGCTCAGGGATTTCAGCAGAAGCCTTTAGAACAGGATGTGTTTAAAGGGGATCTGGTCGTTGGATGATACTGTAGATATGAATGAGACTAGAGTCACTTAACAGCTCAGTGAGGTTTCTCCTTGTGCCTCCTCCAGGAAGCATCTCTTTCTTCCAGAGGAAGCCCTTCTCCAAGGTGGTCTGCCACGTGGCTGGTTTCTGTCCGAGCGCTATGAAGATCTTGTGGCGCAGGGACGGGAACGAGATGAAGGAGCACGTCACGGTTGGAGAAGTTTTACCTGATGGGAATGGAACATTCCTGAGGGACGTTTCCATCAGCATCACTGAGGAGGACATAAGCCTGTTCACCTGTGTGGTGGGCAGCACCTCCAAGGATTTCCCCAAGTCTAGGAACAGTGAGTAGAACGAACCAGGACTAACTTACATATGCCTGAACTGCTGTATACAAAAGTTTGGGCACCTCTGTTCGAATGGTAGTTTGAATGGTGATCGCGTTACTAAGTGGGAATTAGTGAACACCATCCTGAACACCATCCTGAACACCATCCTGAACACCATCCTGTACAGAGAACACACCATTTTAATGTACGATAGCGGCTTATTTACTGAATATTGAAGGAAAAATTAAATCATTAATTGTGGACTTTCCAAACGTTATGGCTCATGTAATGCTTCGCATGTTTCCAATATATTTCCAACACGACAGGAAATTATATTTACCTCAGATCAGTGAAACATGTACTTCGAGTAGGGGTGATGATACGTCAGTACAGAAACATCATTTTTCATCAAATCATTTTGGATTTTTTTTATATTATGTCAAATATGAGCAAAAATATTAGCCAAGGAGTGTATATATAAAATGTTCAGTGAGTGTATATATAAAATCCCCTTTATATATAAAATGTTCAGTGAGTGTATATATAAAATCCCCTTTATATATAAAATGTTCAGTGAGTGTATATATAAAATCCCCTGTATATATAAAATGTTCAGTGAGTGTATATATAAAATCCCCTGTATATATAAAATGTTCAGTGAGTGTATATATAAAATCCCCTGTATATATAAAATGTTCAGTGAGTGTATATATAAAATCCCCTGTATATATAAAATGTTTAGTGAGTGTATATATAAAATCCCCTGTATATATAAAATGTTTAGTGAGTGTATATATAAAATCCCCTGTATATATAAAATGTTCAGTGAGTGTATATATAAAACCCCTGTATATATAAAATGTCCAGTTAGCGTATATATGAAATACCCCGGTATATATAAAATGTTCAGTGAGTGTATATATAAACACCCCTGTATTTATTAAAGGTCCTGTGAGCGTATATATATAACACTCCAGTATATATAAAATGTTCAGTGAGTGTATATATAAACGCCCCTGTATTTATTAAAGGTCCTGTGAGCGTATATATATAACACTCCAGTATATATAAAATGTCCAGTGAGTGTATATATAAAATGTTCAGTGAGTGTATATATAGAAATCCCTGTCCAGTGAGTGTATATATAAAATACATCTGTATATATAAAATGTCCAGTGAGTGTATATATAAAATACTTCTGTATATATAAAATGTTCAATGAGTGTATATATAAAATACATCTGTATATATAAAATGTTCAGTGAGTGTATATATAAAATACATCTGTATATATAAAATGTTCAGTGAGTGTATATATAAAATACATCTGTATATATAAAATGGCCAGTGAGTGTATATATAAAATACATCTGTATATATAAAATGTTCAGTGAGTGTATATATAAAATACATCTGTATATATAAAATGTTCAGTGAGTGTATATATAAACGCCCCTGTATTTATTAAAGGTCCTGTGAGCGTATATATATAACACTCCAGTATATATAAAATGTCCAGTGAGTGTATATATAAAATGTTCAGTGAGTGTATATATAGAAATCCCTGTCCAGTGAGTGTATATATAAAATACATCTGTATATATAAAATGTTCAGTGAGTGTATATATAAAATACTTCTGTATATATAAAATGTTCAATGAGTGTATATATAAAATACATCTGTATATATAAAATGTTCAGTGAGTGTATATATAAAATACATCTGTATATATAAAATGTTCAGTGAGTGTATATATAAAATACATCTGTATATATAAAATGGCCAGTGAGTGTATATATAAAATACATCTGTATATATAAAATGGCCAGTGAGTGTATATATAAAATACATCTGTATATATAAAATGGCCAGTGAGTGTATATATAAAATACATCTGTATATATAAAGAACACCACTCGTAGCTAGGTTTATGCTAGCTAAGATCAGAGGCTTGTATAGGTAGAAGTGATATCTATGTTGGGAGCTGAAAGCCCAGTAATCGATATAATAGTGCTCAGTATTTGTGTTCAGTGATTGTAATGTTGATGATTACTGGTGTTATCGTTTTGTCGATACAGATCTCCATCTTGCTGGGATTGCTGTTCCTGTTTTTTGCTTTGGTTTAGCTGTAGTCCTCATGTCCTGGTATTGGAAGAAGCGGCAGCGGCAGCAGCAGCAGCAGCAGCCTGGTAAGAGTCAACAGTTAATCTTCCTCTGTCTCTCTGTTAAAATATTTATAAGATAAACAAAAAATAATTATTGTTCTTTTCACACATCATTAAATATATAAACATATAAAAGATGAATAAGGAATGCACATATACATATATAATATAATGTAAAGGAACATTTACATTAGTAAAAATAACATATTTTTGCATACATGCTTAATGTGCATATATACTATTCCTCTCTCCCTCTCTCTCTATATATATATACTCTCAACTGAATGTCTATGGAATGGGGACTGTTTGCCATTCTTCCTGTTTCCTTTTCCTGCTGAATGCACTTTCTTTTCCTTTTCTTTTATTCTAAACAGGACACTTTTACTACACTTCTCTTTTACCAGAAGAGTAACTGTTGAGAAACAACATTATATATCCATAAACACAACAATCATTATTCTATATATGTATATATATATGAATATATATAATTATTCAGTCCAGATATAAATGGGACTTGCATCTAGACATTTATAGAATGAAATATAAAGACACTGTCTGTATTTGACGTAATGATGATATATGTAAATTATTCCAGTATTAGAGTGAAAGAAGAAGTTTACTTGACATGCGAACATTTAGTAGATATTATATTAAATAACAAACAACGATATATATTAAAATCTAAACATAGATATATATTCAAATGAATGGTAGATATATATTGATATGCAGGGTCACACATGAAGTGATTGTATTTAAAAGCACACTTTTGCCTGGAGAGCTGAGATCTTTACTGAGCTCTGTTCTTTCTTTTCTTGGGGAGTATGCCCACAGTAGCGTGCTCCGGAGATTAAACAAGCCACAACCTTCTCCACCTCAGTATGAAATCAATGGACGAAGGCAGCACCACTCTCACTATGAGAATATTTCACTGAGTAATGTAATGAGAAAAATGTTAAGATCCTTAAGAAGGGAATTTTTATGAGCTGTAATGAAATAATAGTAGACATCGCAAGCATAAAAAAGGAAATTTAATACTCTCTTAGATAACAATATAGCAATATTTACAATAAAAGACAAGCCATGTAACACCTGAACATAATCCTAAACACAGCGGTCAGTTATGTTCATCCTTGCCTCCGTCATTTGAGGTTCGTTGTATCATACGTGTCTTGTGAGTGTCCACTTTCTTCGTTGATTAACTTTCATAACCCCCCAGACTTCCAGAGCCCACTGACACGATCCAACACTTGTTACCCTGCAGTGATAGCGTTTAAAGCCACTACCGCGATGTTCTGTTTTCTTACAACTGTAATATATCAATACTCATCATGCATCGTCGACCGAGTGCTAGAAATATCGTTACTAAAAGGCATTTATTTAGTTAAAAAAAAGATTTTTAAGCTGCTTTTTTGACAGTGTAGTCAAATGATACGAACATGTATGGGAGGTGTATTCTCGCGGTCGGTTCTCAGACCTGTGTGCACGTCTGGTTGTAGCTTTATGATAATGTCCTGCTGGGGATGTAAAATTATTGTAGCTGTTTTGTATATTTTGAAATCAATATTCTGTACAGAATGATCTGTAAATGGACTGTGAGTAAAGCTGTAGCGTTCCTGTATGAACGCAGAACCTACTGCATGTTGTCTGAAGTGTGGCTGATTTGGGTTCCGTGTTTTCAATCCCAGTTTTAAAAAATTGGAATAGTACATGAACCTCTAAGGGGAACAGGATCAGTGATTAGTTTGATCTGTAATAAATCTCTAATACTTCCTAAAGAGGTGGAACAGCGTAATGGTCACCACTGCAGAACATCCAGCCTTTTAACAGCACCTAGTAGTCGTTCTGGGTTATGAAGATCCGAAAGGGTTCCGTTTAAAAGCTGAATTTTGGCCATAGGCTTCTGCTACACATGACTTACACAGACATGAAGAAGATCAGTCAGGAATGTTTCCCGATGCTGTTCATGTCGAAATAACGGACAGTTTCCCAAACTCTTGGACAATATGGAGCAGCTCCACCTTTATTAGCATCACCACCACAACAGCAGCCTGTAAGTAGCAGCCATCGCTGTCGTGTGTATGCGTTTTTTTGTTTTTTGTGTTGTCCGGTTGTAGCAGATCATCTTAAACTGAGAGCTCCATAGTGAGGAACTTTAATCTACTGTGTGTTGGTGTCCAGATGGAGCCAGTAGCTAGTATAGGGAATGTTAGCTACTAGCTTTAGCTCCCAGTAACTAGCATAGCTAACTAAATAGTATGAGGGGGGAGCTTATTTACACAGAGGCTCCTTTTATTTAGTCTGTTTAAACATGTTGCATCTCAGTGATCACTGTAACCAGCCAATCAGAGCAGAGCCCAACCAAAACAGGGGAAATAGCTGGTTTCAACAACTAGTGGAAATGGGCACAGTGTAGAATCACGTCTGGCCAATTTACAGCCTGAACAAAGTTATATGCCTTCCCTGTAGAACTTCAGAGACATGATGACGCTCAGTCAACGAAGGACACGCTTAATAATTAGACAGGATCCTACAGTTAAACAGTGTTCAGCTTTAATAACAAGAGACAACCCATTATATCCATCACCTCCACAACATGTCCAAAAGTATCCAGACAGCCTGTTCAATCACTCAATCCAGTACCGCACACGGCTTCTATGATTTCCCCAAAAAAGACTTATGGAACAGGACGCCCTGGAGCCATGGTCACCCTGCCCAATGCCAAGTGTGGGCCAAAGAGACCAGGTGCCCCCCAGCAGCAAAGAGAGACTAACTTAATACCACTGATTTCAGAAGAAACACTGGTGTCCACAAACTTTTGGACGCCCACTGCAAGTGAAAGATTATTATGCTGAGACTGAAAAGCCAGCTCACAGCATTATGGCTCTGAATGTTACTAGTGGTGGCACTTTGTTTACCTGTTAGTCTCAAAACAATTTCCATAATGCTTTATTAAGTCCATCCATGAAGATCTATAAAGCCCTTATTATGCTTTATAATATTTGACATAAGCCTTTGTAGCTGTACAGAAGTGTTGTGACTGATTCATAGAGCTAACCAACAACATCACTTCACCCAAAGTCTGTCATAAGAGAGCTTATAAGTGGTCATAGCATGTTCAGAGCAGTTATAAAACTGACCGAGGAGCGTCTGAGAGTACGTTAGAGTTCAGGCATCACATAAATGATGATAATATTGGATACCAGGCTTTATGATGCTCGGAGCTCCCCCAGTAATGCTTTTTTGTATAGGTAGCATATGCATTATAACGCATTATGTCACTTTGTGCTACGAAGCCTTATATTGTGGTGTGGTAACAGTTCATGTGCACCATGATGGTCATTTATGTACAGCTACAACAGCTTACGTCAAGGGCTATGAGTGCTTTATAGATCGTAATGATGCATCTATAATGCATTATGGATACCAGATTAATAGAAAGATCCCCCAAGAGATTTCACAGTGACAGGTTCAGCCCGCACAGCCGTAATATTACAGTTATCCCGAACACATCGCATCCTTGCCTCATCCGTCCATCTGTGGAGGAAAGAAGTAGACTAAACAGTTAGTGGTGCAGCTCCACACATCACATACATTCTCCATCTCCAACTACATTACATCACAGCTGAGTCCTACACTTATGGCATTTAGCGTCAGACGCTCTTAGCTCTCAGAGGCTGCCCCGATCAAAGGCCAGTCCTGGTACAAACTTAGAAAGAGAAATACAGAGTGTATAGCATAGGTGCACTTGCAGTCTACTTCTTTGGCCCTACAGCCCCTCCTGGGCTATGGCAATGATCAAGAGTCGATCTACGCACCTCGAGCCCTTCCAGCTTCAGTACAGCTCGGCTCGTCCCGCCTTCCCTCAAGTGCCATGGAGGGCAAGTGTCCAGACTCTAGGACTCCCAACTGGCTGTCCGAGTGTCTTCCAGTCTTTCAAAGCGCAGAGGACGGAAGACCCATCTACTTTGTAAAGCACTGAAGTGAGGAAGATACTAATAGTTGTTAGTACTGGGAGTAGAATTGGGGCGTTGCCAGGCTAGTTATCTTATGCTCTCATCTTCTTTCTATAATGTCCCAGAGGTGTTTTATTGGATTTAGTCAGGCTAGCCGGTGGCCGCCAGTCAATGGTATCAACTCCTTCATTCTCCAATAACTGCCTGCAGACTCTCTCGCCACATTGAGAGGCCCGGGGCATTTGTTGTGCACCAGGAGGAACCCAGGACCCACTGCCACCAGCGAGGGTCTGACAAACGGGTCCAAGAACTTCATCCTGATACTTAATAGCAGTCAGGGTGCCGTTGTCTAGCCTGTAGAGGTCTGTGCGTCCTTCCAGGGATATGCCTCCCCAGACCATCACTGACCCACCACCAAACCAGTCATGCTGAATGATGTTGCAGGCGGCATAACATTCTCCACGGCGTCTCCAGAGCCTGTCACGTCTGTCACGTGCTCAGGTAAAGCCTGCTCTCATCTGTGAAAAGCACAAGGCGCCTGTGGCGGATCTGCCAATTCTAGAAATGCCAATTAAGCTCTACGGTGCTGGCCAGTGAGCACAGGGCCCACTACAGGACATCGGGCCCTCAGGCCGCTCTCATGAAGCCTGTTTCTGATTGTTTGGTCAGACACATTCACAGCAGGGGCTTGCTGAAGTTCACTTTGTATGGCTCTGGCAGTGCTCATCCTGGTCCTCCTTACACAAAGGAGCAGATACCGGTCCTGCTGAGGGGTTAAAGAGCAGATACCGGTCCTGCTGAGGAGTTAAGGACCTTCTACGGCCTTGTCCAGCTATCCTAGAGTAACTGCCTGTTTCCTGGAATCTCCACCGTACTCTTAAGACTGTGCTGGGAGACACAGCCAACCTTGTGGCAATGGAACATATTGATGTGCCATCCTTCAGTAGTTGGACTACCTGTGTAACCTCTGTAGGGTCCAGGTACCGCACCATGGTACTAGTAGTGACGCTGACCAAAGTCAACTGCAGAACTAGTGAAGAATCAGTGGGAAAAGATGAGGGGGGGCAAAATGTCAATGACCTCGTCCTTTTGAACCATTCCTGTTTTGGGGGGTGTCTCATTGTTGCTCCTCTACTGCACCTGTCGTTAATTTCATTAACACCAAAGCAGCTGAAACTGATTAACGGCCCTCCCTACCACTTAACTGACCAGATCAATATCCCTGAAGTTGAACTGAGTTGATGCTGCACTCTGATTAAAAAGTGTTCCCTTCATTTTTTTGAGCAGTATACATTAAAAGGGTATGTACCCTATACGACCATGCGATCAGGTCCTGTCAGGGAATGAGCGTGTTCACACTTCATTAAGTGGGATGCTTATGTAACAGAGTTTAAAAAAATAAAAACAATAAATTTGCCTTATTTTTGTGAATTCTGTGTGAAGTATGTGCTATGAATGTTCATGTGTTGTGTTGTTGTTCTTGTTAAAAGCTAATCTGATTTAATATTGTTTATTTTTCTAAAGTTTTTCTGGTTCGTGCTCTTTACATATGGGGTATGAGTTCGGTGTATTATTTTGGACTATAATGTTTTAGCCTGCTGTACACACGGGCGACTGCAAAGCTTCACGTCTTTACTTCTTTATGTAAAGACCAGTGGCGTATGCAGCATGTTGGAGATAAACCGTGTTGGAAAAGCTCCACACATATGTACTCGTAAAGTGGAGTCCTGCAAGGAGTGCAGCAGTGACTCCGGCAGGCCTGGCTCTTACAGCAGGACTAACAGGGAGAGCCAGAGGGTTACACAGACATGAGGGCTCCCTGAGAAGTCAGCGCCCCTCTGCTCCAACGTCAACACACCTGAGTGAAACTCACCCTAAGCCAGAGATCAGATGACCAACGCCGCTCTCCATCGACCATCAGAAACGCTTCCTGGATTGGAAACACAAAGCACAGTTAGTACTGATGTCCGAATTAGCCTCAGGATAACTTCTACTCTGAGGGACCATAAACCGGACCATAAGTCTTCCTCATCGTAGTCGTCCTCATCGTAGTCGTCCTCATCGTAGTCCTCCTCATCGTAGTCGTCCTCCTCATCATCTCTGGAGCCCCATTTAGAAGGACGTGAATAGGAGTGAGACTGATCTGCTGGCACACAAACATTGTATAGTTCCACTCCTCAATTAACCCAACTAAATTACCATGGCATAGGAAACGTCTGTCATGATTGGAGCCTCTCACTCTCATTCATACAGCTCGTGGATACAGTGGAGTCTCTCTTGGGAACCTGGAGCTCCAGGTCTCTGGGCTTCAGCCTGCACTTCTACAGATGATGTGTGTTTGATGTTTCATACCACGGCCTATAGCTGTACCTGTACCTGTACCTGTATCTGTTCAATATGCATTGCAAGTTATTAGCAGAGCACTTTCTATAAGTGTGCTTAACTGTAAGTAAGCTTCAGTTTGACCCTTCACATCATCCGTAGAAGTATACAGTAGAGTAGGTAGACCCTAACACTGCCGTAACTACCCCATACGAACCTATGTGTGTCCACGGTCGCACAAGCCCGTAGCAGGACACTATACAGGCCCCAGTTTACAAAAAGGCCTCACAAAGTCTGAGCAGAGTCCCTGGGGCCTTCCTATCGCAGTCTCGGCACAGCAGGGGTTTCAGGATGTCCCACTAAACGTACTTAACGCGGGTGTGCCTTCACACCTTTACTGTTTACTGTCTACTCTGTACCGTAGATAAGGTGCAGCTGCTGGTTCATCGAAGCAATGGTTTTTCCTTTCAAGGTCTTGAACGTCAGCACACATCGGTACTCGTTCTTCATCAGGTCCTCAGACTCCGCAAACAGGTAGATGGTCTTCTGGAATTTTCCGTCTCCGCTTGGCAGAGTCTTTCCGATCATCACATAGTCATCAACTTCTTTTTCATTTCTCTCCCAGGACATCTCCACTGTGCTGGTGGACAGACCTGTGACATGGCACAGCACCGCTGGAGGAAAGCTCCTCTTCAGGTGAAGTGTCATTATAGGAAGGACTGGAGAGAGAGAGAGAGAGAGAGAGAGAGAGAGAGAGTCCACATACTGTTGTACTACCCTCAGGCTTCTTAGTGGATGTCTACACCTTACTCTGATTTCTTTCAGATTTCTCAGTCTGTTCATGTGTGTAAACATACACCATATTGCCAAAAGTATTCACTCCCCCATCCAAATCGTTGAATTCAGGTGTTCCAGTCACTTCCATGGCCACAGGTTCTATAACCAAGCACCTAGACATGCAGACGGCTTCTACAGCCATTAGTGATTCACACCAGTGCACAGAGCAAGCTCCATAAAGACATGGATGAGCGGTTTTGGTGTGGAGGAACTGGACTGGCCTGCACAGAGTCCTGACCTCAACCCAATTGAACACCTTTGGGATGAGTTGGAGTGGAGACTGAGAGCCAGGCCTTCTCGTCCAACATCAGTGTCTGACCTCACACATGTGCTTCTGGAAGAACAGTCAGAAATTCCCATAAACACATTCCTAACCTTGTGGAAAGCCTTCCCAGAAGGGTTGACGCTGTTATAGCTGTAAAGGGTGGGCCGGCATCATATTACACCCTATGGATTAAGAATGGGATATCACTGCGTGTGAAGGCAGACGAGCGAATGCTTTCGGCAGTGTAGTACAGGAGTATAAACAGGAACGTCTCAGTAGGAGTTCGAGATATCAGTTTGAGATAACATAGCCGCTGGTCAGCCACTGATGGAGTGGAGGCGCTTTCACAGCTCCCTTGTTTGAGTTTGGACAGATCAGACATGTCTTTAACCAAAGTTCTTGGGAAAACTGTATTTATGAAGGATGACTGTAGGTTCCTGGTGGGCCGCTATGCTTTGTAGTTATTGTCTGGTCAGCCATGGGCCCTCACCTCACCCTCATCTGGATGGTGTAGGTTCATATTTTGAGTATCTAGAACCGGATTACCCTATTATCTAGCCACCCAAGCGCATGTACCCGCTCCTTAACGTAAGGTGAATCCCTGAAATGAGTCTCGGATACTTTACCAATTGCTTGCAGTAGACCGTACTGTCCAGTTTTCAAATATCCATGAGGCCCTGAGTCATCAAACATGGTCTTCAGCCAGGCCACACACTCATGCTTGTAGTAGCGGTGAAGGCTCTCGAGTTGGGTTCTGTTCCGGTTCCATTCCTGTGCCACTGATTTCGCCTGGGGGACAAAAGCTGTGAAGCTCTTGTTCTCCAGATCCAGAGAGAGGAAGTTCCCTCCATCATAACCGTACACGTCGAAGCCATCGGAGTGACCAGTGTCCTTATCCCACAAGCAGCCGTACAGCCTCTGAAAAGTGTGCACACCTGAAAGAGAGAGAGAGAGAGAGAGAGAGACTATGTTCTGATGTGAAACGATACATGTGTAATATTACAGTGCACAGTAAATATGTTTAAAGGAGCAATATGTAAGATTTTGAGTTTCAAATATTCCAAAAGTGTAAGTAAATGATCAACAGAGTGTGAGGATATAACAGTTTTGATGGTACGTGAAGAGATATCTGCTGAAGTTAGCATGCTAACCAGCTAGCCTCGGCCTACTCTGCCTAGTAATACCACTTTGTGATAGAGGCGATAGTGAGTCACTGTAGCACTGTAGGAGTAGATGACTGGATGGTTGGATGAGAGGATGATTGAAGTAGGCTGCTGGCCCAATGGCGTATTCTAACCTCTTATTAGCCATGTTGAAGGTGCGGCTCCCTCCACAGCTCCATACCGAGACGTCTGGCATGTGGGTTAGTTGACCTTTATCTTCCTTCCAAATAGCGTTGACCCAGAAGGAGGAAGTGGTTAAGAGGAGTGAGTGCGTGAGAGAGAGAGTTGTGCCATATGAGAGGATGTCTTAACCATTCGTTTATTGGCTTCTAAGCAGACAGGAAGTTGTGAAATAGTGGGAAAAGCCTGGAGTCATTAAACAGACCTTATCTGAGGGGAACCGAAAACACAAATCTGCAGCTCAGGAGGCCTGCAGGACTGGAGCTGGGCTACACTGCCGCCTAGTGGCTGGAAGTTCACAGTGCATCTATAATTGAAGCTCCTCCACTGCAGACCAGTCACGTTTCTACAGGAGCCCAGAATGGACAACCACGCCTGGCTGTAGAGCGAGACTCTGGCTCTTTCACACTGAAGCAGCTGTTTGGTGGTGCTATGGCATCGGCTGGAAGACGTAGATAATGAGAGTCTTGGTTGAAATGTCCTACCATATCTCGTATTTATCTGTAGCCCCAGTTCCACCTTAAATGGTGCACGGTGCTATATAGGCTGTACTAATGATATCAGCGTGTTAGAACTGGTAGAACAAATAGCCAGAACTCCGGTGGTGGAGATGTTTGAGAACCCAAACCGTGACCAAAGGAGCATCACAAGACAACATAAAGTCAAAACAAGAAGAACGTAAGGAAGGCAAACAAACGAAACAGCAGAAAACCTGATGGACATCATAGTTGTTCAGGGAAGGGAGGGGTGGGTGGCTCGGAAGGGGCGAGCATAGGTAGGGGCGCCAAGAAAAGGCCCGACAAGGAAGGGGCGGGCAGGTGAGTCAGCTAGGAAGGGGTGGGCTGGCGGGTGGGTCATGCCTCTTTGAGGTTTTGGACATTCACTTAGGCATTGATGTCAAACATAGTCTACCAACCTTCTTTATGACCAGAGCTCTCCATCGCACTGCGGAGCCCGTTTACCAGCTGAAGAGATTCTGAGTAACGCAGACGTGCAGTTCTCTGCCAGTAGGGGTCGCCGAGTACCCTCTTCGCCCACTCCTGCCGAGGAAGGAGGGTGTGGCAGTTACTGTCATAATAGTCGATCTGCTTTCCGTAAAGGAAGGACACAGCTGAGAACTCGGGTAGGCCTGCTATCCCTGTAGCTGCAGTGTACTGGGTGGAGTAGACGTAGATTTCTGGGAAAGTAAATAAATGGCCCACCAGTCTGTCCAGCTCAACCTCATCTACTTTCATTCGTTCATGGCATTTAGCTGACGCTCTTATACAGAGCGACCTACAAGGTTAATCATATTACAGGGAGGCCAGTGTAGTGTTAGGAGCCCAAGGACTCTTAATGGTGTAGCACAGCATAGTCACCCAGACCGGGATTCGAACCCCAGTCTCCCACATGTGGTGGTGATGGCTCCAGGGCGGGTAGTGGTGTTATCCTCTAAGCTACACCAACCACCACTTCATGTAGGAGCTTCTTCCACACACACTAGGGGGCAGTGGGCACACTTGCCGGGAGCCAACGCACTCGGGATCAGTTGGGGTTTAGGTGTAGAAGGGTACTTCATTCATGTCCTGTTAGTTCAGGGGATCAAACCGGTGACCTTCCAGTCACGAGGTCGGTTCCCTAAACTCCAGCCCACGACTGGCCAAGAGATATTGCGGCTGTGTCTGTTCATCAAACCCGGTCCCCCTGCACTCGTTACAATGTGTAACGAGTCCCATGTCTGGTCTGGTGATGTCAGAGAGTTGACCATAAACCTCATTATGCCAGCTCTATGGTCCAGCTGATCCATGTGAGCTGTTTGAATCAGGAGTAATGATAACGAGGAGCCTATGGTCATAGTAATACTAGCGTGTGTGTTTATGGAACCGGTGTTGACACTGTAGATCAGCTGATAGCAAGGCACGAGACTCGTTTCTGGGAAATCCAAGCTACGAGAGCCATTAAACTGAAAGTGAAAGCGTCTGCTGGGTACAGGCTGTTCCTTAATAACTGGAGCCCAGACTAGCGCTATACGTTTCATGTCCATCTCCGTGTGTCAGGTTAACAGTCTTAAGTCTGCGTTAGAAGAGATTTGGGTTTACCTGCTGCTAAGCGAGATGCACAGAGGAGGAAAAGAAAGAGCTTCATCTTCACTCTCTCGACGTCCTCTGGTTACGTAGGACTGTAAGGAGAAACATGGACGTACTGAAAACCAGCGCATAAACCAGCTAATTAAATAGAAATAAAAAAAGAAAATAAATATAAACACACTTTCTCTGGTAAATCGTTCCAGATTTAAAGGTCCTTTGTTATATTGATATCCCGCACCATCAGGGGCAAAGTACCAAACCTTCTTGAAGTCACGTGTTGAGTAATGTTCTTCAGTGTTCTGCTGTGGAGCGATACACTGCCCCAACTGCAGGTGCGACGATCTGGAGGCCATCGCATACGACAGTCGGACAACCCTAGTAGTGATACGAGGGACACTAACAGCTTAGCGATATGTGCAGGACGTCCTCCAACCACACGGACATCAGCAGGACATTCCTCACACACATGGCTGGGGTTCCCCAGGAATGTCCTTGTCCATCCCAGTTGCCAGATTTCAAGTACTTATGGATAAAGCTGGGTCCAGCTGGGACACCAACTTTGGGAACTACGAATGTCCAGATCTACCCAGCTGCAACACCTGGGGGCAAATGTGCCGCAGGATGCCATACTGAACCTGTACATCTCCATGCCCAACCGTATCTCATCTTGTATCCAGGCTAGAGGCGTCCCAGCAGGGTACTAGAGCCTGCTTTTAACTGTCCCGTTCTCCTCAGTAAACTCCCTAGAGTCTTTAAACACTGTGTCCCCTCACTGTCCACTCCCTTAGACACTCCTACCTTGCTGGTCCACCTTGTAGATGGACAGTCAGAGACGATAGCTCATCTGCTGCTGCACAGTGCAGTGTTGGTCATCCTCTAGTCCTTCATCAGTGGACACAGGAGACTGCCCACAGGGCACTGAACACAGAAACGCTGCCCACAGGACACTGGGAAGCCACAGTTTTTGGTTGGGGGACACTTCCCAGCCCGCAGATGAGTTTTTGCAGCACTGCTGTGTCTGATCCACTCACACCAGCACCACACACACTAACACACCCCCACCACCATGCCTATGTAGTAGTGTTATTCAGCAGAGAGATCCTTTAGATTCCATCCGTGCTCATTAGTCACTCTACCCTTCCTGGATTCTTCTTTATGTCCCATCAGTTAAAAGATTAAAGAAATCTCCATCTCTTCATTTAAATACAGGTCGAATAGACGAGACAAAAACTCAACTCTGAAGTATCAAAGCTGAAGCGTACTTACGGCCGTACAGTAGATACAGTGCGCTACCTTTGCCAGCTGCCTGGTGTTCTGCTCCACTGCCACTTTCAGTTTTGCTCTCATTCCTTTGAGGAAGACCTCGCTGTGATGGAACGTGGTACGTGCAGTGTGCCATACCTCTCACATGATGTCATCCCAGTTCAGCAAAATATCAAATCTAAGAAACCAATCAGGAGAAAACCACACCCCTGTTAGTCGTCCGCCTGTGATACTAAAAGACCAATCAAAGAACCAAGGCAGCTACAGATAGAACCTGGAATGACCGGAACTTGGTGGTTCGGTTCTCCTGCTTTGAGATGATCAGTTTAACCAGCAGCATATAAGAGTAGTATGAGTGCATCGCTGCTGTCAGAGCAAAACCTTCAGAGGCTTTTACAGGCCAGGACCTACACAAGGACAGGCTGAAGCTGCTTAAACAACAGCCCAGTTGCCCTATTGGTTAGGTTCACCCTCCGGAGGGAAACACATACATGAATTAATGAAAAGAAAATCAGCTCTCAGTAGCAGTAACAGAACCCAATCAGCTCTCAGTAGCAGGAACAGAAACAGAAAGTAAAAGAACCAATCAGCTCTAGTAGTAACAGAAACCCATCAGTCTTGCTCAGTAGTAGTAACAGAACCCAATCAGCTCGCAGTAGCAGTAACAGAACCCAATCAGCTCTCAGTAGGTAGTAACAGCTAGTAGTAAACAGAAACCCAATCAGCTCTCAGTAGAACCAATCAGCAGTAAAAAGAACCCAATCAGCTGTCAGTAAGCAGTCAAATTATTAGCTCTCAGTAGCAGTAAAAGAACCCAATCAGCTCTCAGTAGCAGCAACAGAACCCAATCAGCTCTCAGTAGCAGTAACAGAACCCAATCAGCTCTCAGTAGCAGCAACAGAACCCAATCAGCTCTCAGTAACAGTAACAGAACCCAATCAGCTCTCAGTAGCAGTAACAGAACCCAATCAGCTCTCAGTAGCAGTAACAGAACCCAATCAGCTAAAACGTAAAGACGGCGCATTTCTCTCCGTTCGAACAGTATCTTCAAAATGGCGAACTGCCGACTTACAGAGCCAAAAGATTTAATCTCCTTCCACCCAATCCCTGACTGAGAGAGTCACACCAGACTAGTCCAGCACAGATCCGACCTGCTTATAACCCTGCAGCTCTCTGGCTACAGTTTATACCTCCAAACTTAAACAGTGGCGTATTCCTCCCAAGCAGGATAAAAATAAACCCCCAGGATAAAAATAAACCCCCAGGATAAAAATAAACCTCCCAGGATAAAATAAACCTCCCAGGATAAAAATAAACCCCCAGGATAAAAATAAACCCCCAGGATAAAAATAAACCTCCCAGGATAAAATAAACCTCCCAGGATAAAAATAAACCCCCAGGATAAAATAAACCTCCCAGGATCTCGAATAAATTAATGAGGAAGTACGTCATTAAAACAACATGTGTCCCTAATACGAGGCATCAAAACAAACCCCCAGGATACTATTTCCTGTAAATAAAATTAAACCTCCCAGGTGTTACAGCTGTAGCGCTGCTAGCTGGTGAACAGGAAAATTTTTTTAAAAAATTCACATAATCACACATTCACAACCAAAGTTTTATTTCCTGTATTATGAGCGTAGTTATTCACATTAAAGACTGAAATGTAACTGAGTAAAAAGTAAATATTATTTCCCCACCCAGATAAGCGGACCTCCTGAACGGAGCCGTTTAACTAGCGGCTAATCTGGAGAACAGGCGCACTAGTTTCCCCGCCTTCAGCGGAGTGATCCGGCCCAGAGCCGCGGAGGGATACAGAACCGCCTCACATTCCAAATCAGCGCGAGCACCGACCAACGGACATTTACCTCAGACTGAGCGCTGCTAATCAACCGAGCACAAGCTAACACTTGATTCAGCTCTGATTTCCAGGTTTGGAGTCTCCTAAATCATTTGATGTTCAGTAATGTGAGTTTATCATTTGTATTTGATCAGTTATCCGCTCTATAGCTCTCTGTAGACTAAAGATAGTTACCCAGCTAAGAGAACAATGCTAACGCTACTGAACTAACACAGTACTGTTAGATCAGCTCACCTGCTAATACAGCTCCATCACACACTAACACCATCTTAGTTTAGTTCAGAAAGAGCTGGATTTTCTCCTCAACACTCCAACATTTCTTACTCAACACACTTCATATAGGACACACCCCAGAAATGTGCTTCACTGGGACCATTAAAAACTGGATCCGGTTCTTTTCCATGGGAAGTGAAGATTGTTCTGTGTTTATGATGTTTAATTAAAGCTAACACTAAATATTGTGTTATTTCTGATCAAGTTTAAGTTACTAAACAATTCAGAAAGCAGTTGAGAAAATCCCAGTACAGGAGATTTTACTACTAGGAATAAAATGAGGAACAAAAGTGCCAAAGCTGTAAAGAAGTGCACTGATATATACACCTCCATCTATTTATCTGAAGTACATGAACATATGAACATGTTCTACAGTGAATCTCATCACAACAGAACTCCAGTTAGTCAATACAGTGGAAGAGAAAAGCACAATGTGTAGAGAATGAACTGTACCGTTACTCTCTGCTAGAAAACACTATGATGTAGTACCAGCTTATGACCACTAGATGTCCCTCATGTTCCACAGACCACAGTCACCTTTTACCTGGGAACAGCAGCCGGACTAAGATCCCTCCTCTCTGGTTCAGGTGAGTGGAGTGCCCAGCAGGAGGACTGGGTTGGTAGTGTGTTGTATCTCAGCTGTAGTGCTGCAGTAATGAAGCAGAGAAGTGAAGATCCTCACAGAGACTGCAGCACTCTTACAAGCTGGAGTCCAGTTCACCCAGTACTTTAAATGGTTCTGATCCACAGCTTTATAACCCCGCTAATCACTTCTGTCCTCTCTCTCTCCCTCCCTCTGCTCCTCCTCTCTCTCTCCCTCCCTCTGCTCCTCCTCTCTCTCTCCCTCCCTCTGCTCCTCCTCTCTTTCTCCACCCCCTCTCTATGACACTTTCACCTACAGTAAACCAGGAAGTCCCTCCTACTCAGTTCAGAGAAACGAAACTGATCTCAGAGTGCTGCTCTCTCTCCGTCTAGACGTTCAGGAAAATGGCAGAGGCCAGTATTTCAGTAGCTCATGACCAGTTCAGCTGTCCAGTCTGTCTGGATCTGCTGAAGGATCCAGTGACTATTCCTTGTGGACACAGCTTCTGTATGGTGTGTATTAACGGCTGCTGGGATCAGGAAGATCAGAGGGGGGTCTACAGCTGCCCCCAGTGCAGAGAGACGTTCACTCCTAGACCTGTTCTATGCAGAAACACCATGCTGGCTGAAGTGGTGGAGAAACTGAAGGAGACAGAACTCCAAGCTGCTCCTCCTGCTCCCCGTTACGCTGGACCTGGAGATGTGGAGTGTGATTTCTGCACTGGGAGAAAACTCAAAGCCATCAAGTCCTGTCTGACGTGTCTGGCCTCCTTCTGTGAAACTCATCTTAAACCTCACTATGAAGTTCCTGCATTGAAGAAGCACAAGCTGGTGGAAGCCTCCTCACAGCTACAGGAGAAGATCTGCTCCCAGCACGATGAAGTCATCAAGATCTACTGTCGTACTGACCGAAGCTGGATCTGCTACTTGTGTACGATGGCTGAACATAAAGGTCATGATACAGTTCCAGCTAAAACTGAGAGAACCGAGAAACAGGTGAGAACTAGAACTCTTTAGGAACCTAATTACAGTAGATGATTGTAATCTAGAGTCTCATTGATCAAATGATTAAACTGCTTATTTACTGCGTTTAGTTTAGATGGATTTTGAAATGAACGTACTGAAAATGTTGGAGATGTAGGAAGTGTTCAGTAAACAGGTCAGACCAGTCAGTGATCATGTGACCAGCCAACACCTACCAGCCTTATAGTGGTCACATGACCGTGTGAAAGCTCTGTAGAGGTAATGACTTTATTGAGCTGCTATTAAAACTAATTCCTGTAGGTCATAATTCACAATCAGAGTATATCTGTTTATAGAATCAGCTGAAGGAGGTGCAGAGTAAACTCCAGCAGAGGATCCAGGAGAACCAGAAGAAGCAGCAGGAGCTGAAACAGGCTGTACACACTATTAAGGTGAGGACTGAACACAGATTGACTGTGTCATGTGACCAGTTTCCCTCATATAACCTGCATGTCTGATCACATGTCCTGGTTCAAAGGTCATCCAGGTGTAATCAGTAACAGGCTTGTTGGTGTGGTGCTGATACTGTATGACACACTGTTCTGTATGAAACAGGATTTATAGACTTTAGTGTTGAGAATAACACAAGCAGGTCTGTTTAAATCTGGAAGTGCTTTAGGGAAGTGTTGGGTGATGAAGACGTGCGGTACTTTAGATGATAATTGGTGGGGTAGAAGCTTCCAGTACCTATTAGCTGTGTTAGATTAGAGTCGTTATTGTTATTGTACAGATACAGAGCCAATGAACTGCAGTTATTATCTAACCAGAGGTGCAGAATTATGTACGTATACAGTGCAGGAAGTAAACGCGGCAGGTGAACAAGGTTACAGTGCGTACAGTGATGGACAGTGGAGTAGAGTGGAGTAGAAGAAAGTACAGTTAGTGTTAATAAGTAATATCCGTGTGTACAGAGCGAGTGTAGAGATACAGTGTAGGTGGTATGTACTGTAAATGTGGAGAGTTGAATATACGACAGTGAGGTTATATACAGTATGTACAGTAACGGCCTGTGCAGATATGAATAGTGCATAACGCCAGAAACTACAGTTCAGTGCAGTGATGTAGCTAGGCCCAATGCCATTACTTAGTTTTACCCCTACCCCTTGTTCCTTTACCCCTATGAAATGGTACAGCCCTTGAAGAACCGGATACGTCCTCAGTTCTCGTGTCCACAGACGGAAAACCCAGACTTCAGTTTTACACCTCCATCAGTCTAACCAATCTAACGAGTCACCCAATAAACACGAGCACAAATAAACTACATGCCTTCATTAACAGGCTGCTAGCGGTGCTCTGTAGGCGACCCTGCCGGTCTGCAGTGAGAGCAGAGGAGGGTGGAGTTCAGCTCCTCACTGCTTAAACACATTTAGGGGATCACATGACTTCAAAGGGCGGGTGGGTGGGGCAATTATTTATTATCTCCACCAAGAGTTCTTCAGTGATATGAAGCTGAACTGAGCTTTTTAATCGCCAGCTTCATGATCCAGTTTCCCCATTCCACCTTTAACGGTGCAGCAACTTCCAGAATGGACCTGCTGCACCATTTAAGGTGGAACAGGAGATTCCGCTAGGTAGCTACAAGACAATAGCGCATTGCTAGTGATTTTTACACACTACATCTTTGGTTGCTGGTGCAGGGTGATGATTCGCAGGGCATTCTGGGACTTTTCCCATAACACTCCGTTTGGAGTGTGCCTCTGTAAGATCTCCGTTTGAAGGGCCATGTAGCCCTAACACTTCGCCCTACCCCTCCGTCTGAACAACAATTAGAGCAACCCTGCCTCTAGACGTGAATGCACCAAATATAGGGGTGGGGCAAAGTGTTAGGAGCAAGGGGCGCAATGGGATTGGGCCTTAAAGTGGCGGCTTGGAGTTCAGCAGGGCCACTGCCTCAGGAAAGAAGCTCCTCCTGAGCCTGCTGGTGTGGGAGTGGAGGCTCCTGTACCGCCTGCCAGATGGGTGGAGGGTAAAAAGTTTGATTAGGATGAGAAACGTTCCTGATGTTCCTCGATTTAGATGGAGGGTAACTGGGAGCCTGTGTTGGGCAGTTTTCACCACACGCTGGAGTGCTTTGTGGTCTGGACCAGTTGCCATACCACACTGAGTTTACCCTCTCAGTGGTACAGCGGTAAAAGTCCACCACTACCCCAGGACACAGGCGAGCTTGCTTGAGGCTCCGTAGGCAGTAAAGACGCTGCTGCGCCTTTCTGATCAGGATGGAGGAGTTTAGGGACCAACTGAGGTCATCAGAGATGTGGATGCTCAAGAACCTGAAGCTCTACTACACACGCTCCACTACAGCTCCACTGATGTAGATCGGGCTGTGTGTCTGGCTCCTAACCCACCTGAAGACCACAGTGGTCTCCCTGGTCTCTCCTGATCAGATCTATCATGGTGGTGCCATCCACAGACTTTATTATGGAGTTGGAGCCATAAACAGGAACACAGTCATGGGAGAACAGGGAGGACCGAAGAGGGCTTAACACGCTGCCTTGTGGCACAGCTGTGTTCTACTTAACGAACTGAGGAGGGGTGTGACTTGGTGTGCATTAGCGACATTGGTATGAATGTGAGCCAAAGTTTTTTGTCCCCATGTGGTGTAGGAGACGTTCTAATGAAACTTAGGAAGTCCAGACCTCACACTGCATCCCCAGCTACAATGAAGGCTCTGTCCGGGTGCTTGGTTTGCAGTTTGCTACCAGCAGCACACGGATCTTTCATAGCCACGATTTCATTAGCGCTGGGGGGACGTAGACTACAGCTGCAACAATGCAGGTCAGCTCATGTGGAAGACTGCTTAGCCACGTTTCTGAGAAAAACATAGAACTGCAGTCCAGAAGCTCTTCTGGGTTAGGGTCCAGATCTTTAACTCGTCCAGCTTGTTCTCCAGAGACCGCACACTGGTGGAGAAGATGCTAGGTAGTGCTGGCCAGCAGCGGGTTTAGCCATAGCTTAGCATGCAGACCTCTGCACTTACTCCGTCTTTGTTTATGGTCTCAGTGCCAGTACCGGGCTCCGGTCTCGGTGTCCTGATCAGCTCTGGGTGTAGCTGATGGAAGTTGAAGTGAAGGTCCAAAGTGATGTTCATGTAGAGATGATTAATATGCAGCAGTGTCTGTCATATCTGTAGATCACACGACTGAGTATTAGCCTCATATCCTCAAACTCAACACTAATGACACTAACACTGTACGTCTTGGCTGATCTACTAGCGTGTGGGTGAGGAGAGGGGCGGTCTATAATAGAGGTGGTCTTGTGTGTGCTTGTCCTAACAGCGCTGTGCTCAGTCAGCAGTGGAGGACAGTGAGAGGATCTTTACTGAACTGATCCGCTCCATTGAGAAAAAGCGCTCTGAGGTAACAGAGCTGATCAGAGCTCAGGAGAAGGCTGAACTGAGTGGAGCTGAAGAACTCCTGGAGAAACTGGAGCAGGAGATGGCTGATCTAAAGAGGAGACGCACTGAGCTGGAGCAGCTTTCACACACAGAGGATCACATCCATTTCCTCCAGGTACCAATCACTGATCTACAGAGGAACCTGTTCCTCATCAAGCTTCTAAAACTCCTCCCACCAGAAGCTGATGAAGACCACCGTAAATACTCCTGTCTGGAATCACAAGTTTGTCTTTAGTGTGATTTGAGCTGCTTCATTTCTCCTGTACACCTTTATCTTCCTCCATTGTGTTTGTTCTCTCTGTAGAGTTTCCAGTCTCTCTGTGTCTCTTCTGGATCTGAGGACTCACCCAGCATCACTGTCCACCACCCTCTCTCTCATTTGATGGAGTGAGGAGATCTGTCTCTGAGCTGAAAGAGCGACTAGAGGAGTTCTGCAGAGAGGAGTTCAGTAAGATCCCTCCACATGGTAAGAGGAGCTGTCCTGCTGTGGAGCTCTCTGTGCTGCTGTGGATTCATAGAGTGAATATTGTGTTGGGGGTTTAAAGTGGTGTGGGCTCTGAGAGAAAGAGAGAGAGAGAGTATTCCTGCTAACAGTGACTGATCTCCCCCCACAGTCCCGAATAGATCCCCCCTTCCACTCTTCATCAAGTCTCACTCACTCACTCACTCACTCACTCACTCACTCACTCACTCACTCACTCAGCCACTCAGCTCACTCACCCACTCAGTCACTCACTCACTCAGTTCACTCACTCACTCAGCTCACTCACCCACTCAGTCACTCACCCACTCATTCACTCACTCAGCTCACTCACTCACTCACTCACTCACTGTTCACTCACTCACTCACTCTGTTAACTCACTCACTCACTCTGTACAAACACTCACTCACTCACTCACTCACTCACTCTGTTCACTCACTCACTCACTCACTCACTCACTCACTCACTCACTCACTCACTTCACTCACTCACTCTGTTCACTCACTCACTCACTCACTCTGTTCACTCACTCACTCACTCACTCACTCACTCACTCTGTTCACTCACTCACTCACTCACTCACTCACTCACTCACTCACTCACTCTGTTCACTCACTCACTCTGTTCACTCACTCACTCACTCTGTTCACTCACTCACTCACTCTGTTCACTCACTCACTCACTCTGTTCACTCACTCACTCTGTTCACTCACTCACTCTGTTCACTCACTCACTCACTCACTCACTCACTCTGTTCACTCACTCACTCACTCACTCACTCACTCACTCACTCTGTTCACTCACTCACTCTGTTCACTCACTCACTCACTCACTCACTCACTCTGTTCACTCACTCACTCACTCACTCACTCACTCTGTTCACTCACTCACTCACTCACTCACTCTGTTCACTCACTCACTCACTCACTCTGTTCACTCACTCACTCTGTTCACTCACTCACTCACTCACTCACTCACTCACTCACTCACTCACTCACTCTGTTCACTCACTCACTCGCTCTGTTCACTCACTCACTCACTCACTCACTCTGTTCACTCACTCACTCGCTCTGTTCACTCACTCACTCACTCACTCACCCTGTTCACTCACTCACTCGCTCTGTTCACTGACTCACTCACTCACTCACTCTGTTCACTCACTCACTCTGTTCTATTCTATTGACTGTGCTGGTCTGTGTGTTTGTGTCTCCACAGCTGCAGCAGTTCAGACTTTATCCTCAGAACCAAAAACCAGAGAAGATTTTCTACAGTGTATGTACCACACAC
>JAMWET010000776.1:32500-81751 GCA_024036415.1 Prochilodus magdalenae | reverse complement strand
AGTAAATAAAGATCACTCCCTGTGGACGCGGCATGGAATGAATTCATCCAACAACGTTTAAAGCATTTGTGATTGCGTGCAAGTGCGCCGCACGGGGCATAAACACGCAGTATATATTGTACCATGCAGCCACGCCTTGACAGTCCACGCCTGAATATGAATGAGGCGGCGGGATGTAATTTGTCATGAAACTCTTGGTTGGTTTCTCCCGAGCCTAAGCACTATACAGGGGTGCGTGGTGATAAAAGAGAATAAGTTTAAAAAAGAGTGTCTGAGCGGCGAATGCGGGCTGGGGAGACATTTAAGACACACGCCGGAAGCCGGGCGGAAGGCGATTCGAATTTGTCCAAGGGGATTAGTTAAGCCCCCACAAGAGCCAGGAAAGAAATGAAAAAGGAAAAGAGAAACGACTTGTACTTACGCACGAAGCCGTGACGAGCCAGAAGTAAACAAATCCGGTGGTGCTGCGAAGTGACATTCGACACAGATATTTATCATGCCAGGAATGCCTTCATGCATTAAAATGTCTGTGAAACAGCCTGACAAGCATGATTTGATTTTAACATATTTTCCCAAACGCTCCCTATTGAAACAGGAAGTCGGGGTAGAATGTGTCAAGGGGATGGACTTCGTCTTTACAATGCACAGCCTTTTCAAAAATACGTCACCCCCCATTGGTCACTGAAAGCGGAGTCTTGGGCATTAGCTCAGCCGATATCAAGCTTGAATGGTCAACAGCTGCCTTTATTACCCAAGAAAGCCGCAAACTAACGCTGAAACCGGACGACGTATCGATATTGATTGGGGTTACAGGAAAAGTGCAGTCGGGCATATAGGGGGTAGAGGTGACGTACATGGTGAACATGAGGTGACATGCTATTGCGGCTCCTAGTTTCGCGCTTTTATTCCCCAGGTAACGTTTAGATTTATGGATGAGAGAGAGTTCTATCCATTTCTTCTAAAAAAACGGAAAATGTCTTATTTTTGAGCTTATAGAGGGCCAAATGATGTCCTATAAAGTTCCAGCTTTAGCTTGATTATAATGACAAGGGGAGTATACAATTTAAATGGCTGTGGAGCCTAATTCCCTATCACATGAAGTTCCCAGTTAGCTATTTTTTAAACTAGAATTCGCCTCAGCGGTAGCGTATACTGAGGTCCGGGGTTTTATCAGACTACTCTGAGCCAACACAAAGGCATCAGTACCATGTTCTTACACAAAGAAACGCCAAAAGACTTCGACGACTAACTAATCCAAAGATGAACTAGTTGCTCAGAACATTTTGGAGACTCGAACCTAATATTATGTCATAGAATAGATAAATATTATCGCATAAATATAAATAATAAATAATAGACTTTTGAAATTGAAAAAGGTGACCGTTCCACTGTAAGGCCATATTGTTAATGTAGTGAGTGCTGCGTCCTAAGTGGTGTAGCTGTTCGTCCCCGCCCGGGTGCGCTTCGGACCAAGAGGAACAAAGCAAGATAGCATGGGGGAACTGAGGTCTCAGGCGTGTGCACCATGTGCGCATGGCCTAAGTCGCTAAATCCCAGAGTGTTTTGCAAGGTGAACAGCAAAATTGCATAAATTGCATGTGAATATTGTGACGGAGTTTGTCTTATTCCAACAAGCAGTGTTGACAGTGAGGGGCATCAGTATATTTGCCCTTGATCTGTCAGCTCAAAGCAGGGCCCCCGGTGAAGGTGGAGGGAGGCAGGGTACAAGGTGGGAGGGTGGTGTTTTCCTGTGTGGGTAGGGCTGTGTGGATATTACCTATGAAAGGAAAAACAATTGTAAGGGATCGTTTGAGGCCGAGCAGAGTACGAGAGAGAAGTGAGGCGCGAGGCAGAGATTGCAGTCTGTTGTTCGTTTCTAAATGTTGGGCGCCCGAAACTAAACTATGCCAACGGATTTCCATCGAGGCAGTGTAATTCTAAGCAACGGTAGGCTTTTGTGTGCGTCGACGTGAAGCGTTCGAGCGTGTCAACTTCGACTCCGCGCCCAAATTACTTAAGACGCTGTAATTACTACCTCTGGGAAGTAACAACTATCCTTTCATTGATAACAATTTGGGCTCCGCTGTCCTCCCGTCCTCCAGTACAAAATTCTAAACGGCGAGTGGGATGGCGTAGGAAGTCATCATTACAAACTGAGCGACGCGCATGTGACATTTTTGATATTGTCCACTGACATACGACTTGTGCTGGTCAGACTTGCTTATACACATCTGTATCCAGCCCCATCATAAAGATATTTTCGGGGGGCAAGGTCAGTTGCGTTGAGTGAGTGCATGCACCATCGGCCTATTGTTAAATAAGATTTGGACACCAACTCAAGCCGAATTCTATTGGGGTTAAAATCCTATCCGGAGTGAACATGGTAATAAGCGCTTTGTCGTCAAAGACCGGACGACGATATATTCAGGATACTCAACGGTTTTTCATGCAGGCTGGATTTCGCAATGCAGGCGCAATGAACATTTCCGTCCAACATAGGCTAGCCTTTGCCATTGAACGGAAGAGACACGGGCGCAGAGGAGCTAACTGTGCCCAACATACCGAGGGACAGGTACGTCGGGGGAATAAAGTTGAATGCATGTGACGAGTGTTGTACAGAAAGCATGGGGATCGATTTGCGAACGCTATGGTAGAATTTACAGGGGTGAATAGATGAACAGACCGAACATTACTGGGGATCACATGCCAGATTCGGACAGAACCAAGAACGGGAGGCCTTACAAAGGCCAGAAGAGCAACGCATCTGCTCTAACACTGAGAAGATTTGTGTTGCATGGCCCACAATCCTAGGCATAACGTCGCCGGGTAAATTTAGCGGTGCGTCTCAACGCACAATGACAAGAATGTCGTAAACGGAAAAGGCCGTGGGTGCTTTAGCCGAGCTGTATGCACAGTATCTGCTTAAATGCTACTTACATGTCAGAGGTGTATCTTCTTCGGGTTGCCGTCGTACTTCCCACCCCCACCTCCCACTGCACCACGTTCAGGGATCATCCTAATTTTGTTGTAAAACACAATTGGGTTGTATATCACCACTGTCAATACTCCTCAGATATTCAAATTCGGTGGGGATTCGGAAAAGGGTGATGAAGTATTCAAAAAAAAATGGGGGGACGGTGGGGGTTGAATTAGGAGAATCCCAAATGAAATGGTTATTGCGTAGGGGGGAAAAAAAAGAAAAAAACCAAACGAAAAGAAAGCGAGCTTGGCAGTAGCTCGCCGATATCAAGCTGAATGCAACGCTGGCCTTTCACGAAGAAAGCCGCAACTCGCTGAAACCACGCAATCAATTGATGGGTACAGGAAAAAACAGTCGGCATACAGGAGAAAGGTAGACACAGGTGAACACAGGTGACATGCTAGTGCGGCTCCTAGTTCGCCTTTTATCCCCAGGATAACGTTTAGAGTTATGGAAGAGGGAGATTCTATCCATTTTCTAAAAATCGAAATGTCTTTTTTAGCTTATAGAGGCCAAATGATGTCCTTAAAGTTCCAGCTAGCTTGTTAATGCAAGGGGAGTTAGCATTTAAATGCTGTGGAGCCTAATTCCACTTCCACAAAGTTCCAGTTACTGATTTGTCTAAACTAGAATTCCCTCACGTAGGGTACTGAAGGTCGGGTTTTTATCAGACCTGAGCCAACACAAAGCATCAGATACCATGTTCGAACCCAATCTGACCTAAACTAATCCACAACGTGACATTTTGAGCTCAACTAAATTTGAATAGAATAGATAATAATATCATAATAAAAATAATAATAATAGAAATTGAAAATTGAAAAAGACCTTGCATAATTTTGAGTGCTAAGTGCTAGCATCTCCCAGCGGTGCCTTGGTCAGCGCGACCATTGCTAGTGGCCTAAAGCTAAATCCAGTGTTTTGCAAGGAAACAGCAAATTGCATAAATGCATTGTGAATATTGTTATTTCCCAACAAGGTGCTAATTTATTCCCTTGATCTTCAGTCAAAGCAGGGGCCTCGTTTGAGCCGAGCGAACACGCGAGGCAGAGATTGCAGTCTGTTGCGTTCCATTGTTGCCACAGCCAAAGAATTTCCATCGAGGCAGTGTAATTCAAAGGCTTTTGTGCGCGACGAGCGGCCGAGGGTCAAACTCGACCCGCCCCAAATTACTTAGACTCTGTAATACTACCTTGGGAAGAACATTCATTTCATGATACATTGGGCTCCGCTGTCATGCCTCCAGTACAAAACAACGGCGGAGTGGGAGGCAGGAAAGTCATTAAACCTGGACGAGCGCTGACATTTGATTTGTCACCGACTGTGCTGCAGAATTCTTTACTTGCCTAAATTCGCCATTAGGGCAGCACGGCCCCTCTACACCGAGTGACATGGGTAATAAGCGCTTGTGTCAGGCAGGACGATAATTCAGCTCCGGTTTTTCATGCGGCTGGATTTCGCAATGCCAGGGCAAGTGCACATTTCCGTCCAACTAGCAAGCTTGCCAGACACGGGCAGGAGGGCACTGTGGCCGGAATTGCACAGTGTTACAAGCATGGGGTCATTTTTGCGAAAGCTATGGTAGGATTTACTGGATGACAGACCAACCATTACTGGGTCACATGCCATGATTCGGACAGACCGGGCCTTAGGCCGCAACGCATCCTGCACTACACTGAAGAGATTTCATTGCATGCCCACTCCTAGGCATACGTCGCACGGTAAATAGCGGTGACTCAACGCACAATGCAAAATGTCAAACGGAAAAGGCCAGGCGGCTTTTAGCCAGCTGATGCACAGATCTGCTAATCTACTTAATGTCAGAGGTGTATTCTTCGGTTGCCTCTACCTCACAACCCCCACCTCCCACGTGCACACGTTCAGGGATCATCCAATTTGTTGTAAACACCAATGGGGTTGTATATCACCACTGGGTCTACTCCTCAGATATTCAATTCGGGGGGATTCGGAAAAGGGTGATGAATTATTCATCTTTTGGAGAATCCCTGAAATTTATTGCCGGAAAAAAAAAAAACCCACCACCCCGATTTCCACGGAAGACCACAAATGGCACACGACCCACCGCAATCCTTGAGCCGCGCAGCCACGGAATAGTATACGTTCCAAGGCCGCGTCTGAAGAATCATAAATATCTTCGCCTCGACGCAAAGATTAAGCCAAAGCATATTGATATTCATTCAGGTGGATTCAAACCTCCAAATCTGGACAGATAAACATCATCAATTCAAGCTCGAGCGGTCCCAGCAGAAGGGGCCACCACCGTGCCGAAAGACAATGCTACGCCGGCAGCCGACCTTGGTGATGAGAAACGAAATGGAGGGAGCGATGCATTATGCATGGGTCCCTTCACACTGCCGAAGTGCAATTCTCTAATTTGATATGGGAGCCGGGCAATAAGGTACGTGTGATGTTATCTCTTTCTGCGGAATGACTCCGGGCAAGATCATCCCCAGCTGACCACGGATCGGCCTCCAGGAACTGTACTCTTGATACAACACCTCCAATCTCGTGTTGCATCACCCGCTTCATCAGAGACAGCTAGTCAATGGAAGCCACGCTTTCCAAGCACAGGTGAAATCCAATTAACCTGCGCCGCCATCTTGGTTTTCTCCGAGACTGGGGCTACCTCGTTAACCTCCAGTCGGTATGTGCCGAGCCATGATGCACCGTGGACCGAATCAATGGTCTCAAGCAACAAAGATCGATAAAATAAAATACCTGCGAGTGACTGGAGGCCGCCGATGGTCGCTTCAGAACTGGAACTGCAGAAGGCAATGGTGTAGGAAGGTGCGGAGGAAATCCTGCACTGCCCCCGTCAGACAGCCGACGCTTGAAATTTCTAGCCTGGCTGCTCTTTTGTCAGGACGCGGATGAGAACACAAAGGCAGTTAATCATCCCGTCCTGTCACACAGTGCCGTCCAAAGACTTCAGAACTCATTTGTTTCCTCCGGATTTGTCCAAAGTACTCTGCAACAACCGGCGGAGAGTGGCTAATACAGTGCAGGCTTCATGAAGCCAGTTTTACATCATGGGCTTATTGGTGAGGCTGGTAAACAGTGAACGGGGAAACATACAAGAGACTATTCTGGGCTGTCAGCTAATTGATTCATTTGCATTTAAAGGACGTGCCCTATGAGTCATTCTCCGATCAAATCTCCATGACCACGCGAGACGTTGCTTTAATAAACAGGAGGCGTCTACAGGTTCGGGCCTACAGCATGTAGCAGACCTTATCTGGCATCTTCCCACCACTGAGCCTAAATAAGTGGATGGACAATAGGCATCTTATGGAAGAGTTTACCAGGGACATGGCAATTAAGTTCAATTCAGTTCAATTTTACCCTAGTCGTTCTACTAAAACAGGGCTGTACAGTATAAAAAGTATAAAGTATGGCAGTACTCCAACGAGCCACGGACATCACTGCATCAGCAAGATCAGATATAAGGGGGGAGGCACCTTGCATGTTGAAGGTGGTAGTACCTTCAGGCTCCTGCAGGTGGCACTGCTGTACGAGGATGATGGGCCTATAAACACCTAGGTGTGTGAGTGACGGGATCCATAGATTGGGAAGAGGTGCTACAGTGCAGGGAGTGTCTCAGCCCATGTGTGGAAAAACTCTTCCCAGAGCCAGAGAGTAGTTTCCTACTACATAGAAAACAGCTCAAGTAATCCTACAAATATGGACAATATCTACCTCTTAATCCTTAATCCCTCCTTAATCAGTGATCTGTCCTCCATCTCTCTTCTCTCCTCTATTGTTCTCTATTCTCTAATCCTTACTTTCTCTCTTCTTTCTCTTCTTTGTTAAGGCACTGATTGACTGATCACATCAGAACCCCCATAGTGGATAGAGGCACCTGAGCATCAGCGCCACTGTGTGTCTCCTGTCCTGTCTTTCTTGTTTTCTCATCACCACGGCAGTGACCACAACCTTACACTGACCAGTGTCTGGTCATTGCTTATTATGGTCGATCTCCAACTTCAGAACCGTTACTGCCTCCAGGACTAATCAGACAGGATCTATTAGATGTCCTCTATGTTAATTCTGGTCTGTCTCTCTCTTCTCATCCGGGGTTTGACCTGAGGAGGTTGGGTATTCCCCTTGAGCACCTGGGTCCCTCTCGATGGTTTCTCCTTACCCAGGCGGAGTTTTTTCTACTGCACACTGTTGCCTCTGGTTTGCTCAAGGGGGGCTCGGACCCGGTTTTTCCACCCTCACATGTCTGTACATTAACCTTGTGGTTCTTTTCTTTGTATGACAAATTGATTTTTTGTGAAGCTGCTTTGAGACAACGTTGGTTGTAAAAAGCGCTATATAAATAAATATTGATTGATTGATTGATTGATTGATGTTAATGATTGGCTAAAAGGAGTGAGCATGTGGGCGTGGCCAAAGACCATAGTGTGAAGGAAGTAGCTGAATCTGCCGGTGTATGGAAGCAGCGTACGGTCATACAGGTCTACCAGCAGTGGGAAAATCCCAGTCTACAGGGAATGCTTCTCGGGATTGTGGCAGGGAAGGCATCCACCAAATCTGGACCAACTGACCAATCCTCTGATGTAAGAGTGTCTGAACACCGATGTGGCTACATCCAAAAATGTCCGGTCCATGCCAAATCCAGTCACGGCTGTTATTGGTGCTGGTGGAGGTGCTACATGCTGTTAGGTACGTTTCCCTCACTGGGGACTCGCTGGTGAGCTCATTAGTATGGTATGTGATAGTGGTCCTTTACATTACATCACACTTACAATATCAGTCAACATGGGAGCTTCTCATATCAGGCATGCATAGTGATTCAGCGCTTCTAGTATCCAGCAACAGCAGCTTTCTGATTGGCTGCACATACAGGTGTGTCTGGCTCTGAGTCATCCTTTGATAAAGCCGGCTATGGTTAAGGTCATGTGTTGAGTTATTAAAAATAATGTGGCGGGAGCTCGACGTCGCCTCAGACACTGAAAAGTCAAGGTCGCCGTGGAAGTGTTCTCTCTGAGCGGGAGGAATGAAGCCCGGACCAGGTTTGCCAACAGATAATGAAAAAGCAGTAAATAAAATAAGACCCGAGCGTCATTAAGACCGTCCCTGCCGCGGGAACACTGCCCTGCGCACCATCGTCGCCGGTAACTCTGCACCAGGGCTGTGCAAGTACTCGAGGGTGAACTGTTACCACAAGTTCGGCTGTATTTACCACAGAGGCTACGATTACCGCTGCACGCAGCCGACGGCCTGCTAGCATCCAGCGCTCTAATCACAATTAGTGAACATCATCACGCCATAGGACAAAATAAGGGCACTTATCATTTACACTGCTAATTGCTCAGGTCTGCCTCGCGAAGGAAATGGTGAGGCGCTCCCTCGTTGCAAATTCAGGAGTCTAGACATCAGTGTGAATCAAGCACACACTGTCCCCGGGATAATGCCAGTGAGGAGGCCTGGGAAATTGTACGAGGGGGGAGGGGGGGTGGGGGGCAAGAATGATTGAAGGAGAAGAAAAGAATGAGAAAGAGAATAAGGAAGACTCAGATGGGAGAAAGAGAGAGAGCAGGGGAGATCAGGAGAAAGAGGATGTGAGAGTGTGAATAGAGGGGAGAGAACATCGAGAGAGAGAGAGAGAGAAAGAGAGAGAGAGAGAGAGAAAGAGACTGACTGAGAGAGAGAGAGACTGAGAGAGAGATGGGCTGAGAGAGAGAGAGAGAGAGAGAGATAGAGAAAGAGAGAGAGAGAGAGAGAGAGAGATAGAGAAAGAGAGAGAGAGAGAGAGAGAGAGAAAGAGACAGGCTGAGAGAGAGAGAGAGCGAGACAGACTGAGAGAGACAGACAGACTGAGAGAGAGAGAGAAAGACTGAGAGAGAGACTGACAGAGAGCGAGACAGACTGAGAGAGACAGACAGACTGAGAGAGAGAAAGACTGAGAGAGAGACTGACAGAGAGCGAGACAGACTGAGAGAGACAGACAGACTGAAGGAGGGAGAGAGAGAGAGAGAGAGAGAGAGAGAGACAGGCTGAGAGAGAGAGACAGGCTGAGAGAGAAGGACAGGCTGAGAGAGAGAGAGAGGAGAGACAGAGAGAAAGAGACAGAGAGAGAAATGAGAGAGAGAGAGAGAGAGAGAGAGAGAGTGTGAGAGAGAGGAGAGACAGAGAGAAAGAGACAGAGAGAGAAATGAGAGATAGAGAGAGAGAGAGAGACAGACTGAGAGAGAGAGAGAGAGAGAGAGGGAGAGAGAGAGAGAGAGTAACGTGGAGGCCAGTATACAAATAGATGAACGAGCAGATACCTAGACCAGAGAAGCAGAAGCGTGTAGAGGAGAGAAGAAGGCGAGACGACAGCGCTTAGAGACAGAGAGACTTACTGAGGTAACTTGTGTCCGAGTCCTGAGCATCTGAATCTGAAACGGCTCCACACACAGTGCACCCGGTAGGATGAGAGGCTCCTGCAGCCTGCAGTGCTGCATGTGTCCACTACACAGACACAGGGGCTCAGTCATGTACACACGTCCACACGGTCCGAACGGAACCTGTGCAATGCCGTCAGTCTACACGGAGGAAACCTCGGCCAAGGGCTGAGGACTTCCAAACACACGGGTAACGTGGTGTTGTTTGGTGTAAGACTTTGTGCATCTTGCCCTCGTGAGACTGTCAGAACAAGTACGTCCACCCACCAATGATCGTGTCGTACGGGGTGAGGCTCGCTTCCCCGCTTAAATCGTCATCACCCCAATAGCCCCCTCCAATCCTTCAAAGCCCAGCTGCTGCATATCCACGTATAGTAAACTCGAGAACTCGCTGAATTTGCCACCATGGAAAGTTAGCACATCTCAATCAGTACTCTCTGAGCGGGTTTCTCTGTTGTATCTCCTCCTAGCTAACCAGCTGTCTCTACTCAGCATATCGTACTCAATACATTCCGTCGGTATGTCTGGCTTACGCGGGGTAGTAAAGAGGAAACGGCGGGGGGGTGCAACGGGGGGGCCGGGTAAGAACAGAGTGAGTGGGGGGGGGGTAATGGATGATGTGAAAATAGAGAAAGGAGCGGGAAAGAGATTAGAAGTACTCGAGGCTGAGGCAAGTAGAAAGCATACAGGTGACAAAGCTTGACAACAAGGGAGAAGGTGTGAAGGCTGCTGAACTAAGATTCAAACTGTGGTGTGGTTCTGCGGAATAGGAGGATGCGATATCGGATGGAGTGCAGGACTCAAGTGTGTTAGGAAAGTGCGGCATAGAAGTACAGATTGTTGTGATCTTCTGGTCTTTTGCAACTAGCAGTATTTTTATTTACGAAACAGCAACACAAAACGAAAAGTAATACTGACATAAACTCAACTCGACAGACCACGGACACAAATGAGACACACAACACGACTAACAGAACAAAACACACTGGACAAAGCAACATACACGAGGACAGTAGACAGAAAGATAAAAACAGAACAAGAGTAGAGATAGAAAGAACAAGAGAGGAGAAGAATAAGAGAGAGGATCAAAAAAAATAGGGAGGGACAGCGTGGAGGGTGTTCGGATAGGGAATGTTGGTGATGTGTGATCGAATATGTATATAATAAATGTGTGATACTGAGTAATATGTGAAGTGGTAGAGATTAATTAGAAGGATATGAAGTCAGAAAGATACAGAAGAGGATGACAATATAAATAAGTAACATAGTAATTGAGGAGTAAGAGTGGAACTAGGTGAAGATAGTGGTCAGTGACAAATAACGAAAGATGTTCATTAGTAGATACTCAGCAAAGAAGGGAGAGAATAGGATGATGAAAAATACAAAGAGGCAGAGAAAGAGGGGGAATAATACACAGTAACAATAGAAAAGGGAATAGTGTGTGATGGAGGTGCATATAGGGAGGGAGAGTATGTTTAAGACAAAAACGACTAGTAGACTCAGAGAATGTGTAGAACTAAGTGTACCTGAGAGAAGGCAAACGATAGGCTGTCGAAGCACAGAAATGAGAAAGGGAGTGAGTAAGAGGTGTAGTCTTAGAGAAAAAAAGAGAAGAATAACAGGAGGGAGGAGAGAGAAGGAGAAATTGATGCTCTATGTGTGTGTGTCCCCCCTGTGTCTAAGCATTATTTATGAATATTTAATGGCGGACATGAAGATAAATTATTGATATTGAGTAACTTAGTACAACAGAGAAAGGACAGAAGAGAGTAGGACACACACAGTACAAAGCAAGAAATAAGAACATATAATATTATGCCATAATGTATACAATAGTTAAGAGACAGGGGAGAGGGAGAAGAAATTTTTTATTGGTGGCAGCGAGAGGTAGGGAGGACGTCGGCGAGACCGGAGAACTGTGTTTCGTAGTAATGAAAAGTACTGAGGCGTATAACAGGGAGCAGGAAGTGAGAGCAGCACTGAGGGTATATATAAAGTCTGCAGATGTACGCAAATGTTGAAATGTGGAACTAGAAATCTTAGAATAGTCTGGCAAAATTCATATATTGAGACTGATCTCAAAGATCAGACGTAGTATGAAGAGTGAACAGAGATACGATAGAGCGTAGCACTCGAATGAGGAGAGTAAGGGTGCAAGAGGGGGTGGTGGCTTCCCATAGAAAAGAGGAGAAAATCTAGATTGAAAGGAGAGAGAGTAGCGATGGAGAGAAACGTGTTAATAGTAGCTCATATGAGCGACAAGTCAGAGTATGAAACAGGAGGGGGGGAAGGAAAAACAGAGTGGAAGAAAGGAGAAGAACAAAGAGAGAAAGAAGAGCCGAGAGCACCGTAAGAGGCAACAGAGGAGAGAGAGAGCATCTGCCTGTACAGAGCGAGAGAGAGAGTGAGGCCATGGTGTAGGCATTTGGAGCTATGCTTACCCAACCGCCATAGGAAGACTGTTGTGTTTTGTTTAAGAGACAAAAACCCCCATAGAGGTGTGACCTACCGCCATCGAGAAGCTGTGTGGGTCGCAGCACGGGGCGGCGGTGGGCTGGGCTGTGATTGCGCCCGCTGTCCCATAGGGACTCAGATGTGTTTCTCTCCTATAAACCAGCCTGCTGTTTATCTACATCTGCATTTGCTCCAGTGACTCTGCAGCGCAGGCAGCGCTCCACTCACCTCTTTTCCCTCTCCAACCTCCATTTCTAAGGAAGGGTGTCAGGCATCGCGCGGTCTTCTCCTTAATCTACCAATTTAATTGCAGCTGAATACTGCGAGGGTGCGACATGAGGCCGGTTAGTGTGCAGTACACAATGTAAACGCAGGCGTAGGGGACTCCATCGGATAGTTCCTCAATGTATGCGCCGCCTAGGACTGTCGCAAGGGAAATTAGGCTCCCCGCTCACTCGCAGGTGCTCAACCCGCCTGACGCTGTCAGACGATCGGTTTGTAAGTCGGACAAGAGCTGTGCTCGATATCCCACACATGTGGTGTTTGTTATCTGTGTTATAATAATAAACAGTTTGAACAGCTACAGACGTTCACAAGCCACAGCAGGGGAGGGAAAGACGATGTGAATGCTCATCTGGGTCAAAAGAGGAGAGAGGAGGCAAAGAGGGAAGGTCACAGGAGCACCGAGTGACTAGTTATTAGAGCAATCTGTGTCCAGGCTTCAGCGTCCTTTGGTCAGCCAGAAGAGAGAGAGGAGAGAGAGAGAGGAGAGGGATGAGAGAGAGAGAGAGAGAGAGAGGGGGTGAGAGGGAAGAGAGTGGAGATGTCGAGAGGGGCTGAGGGGGCTGGAGCTTGTTAGGCGATGCTAACTGCTTCAGGGGAAATCTCTTTTTAAGTACGTCCAAATTAACATAAGATACTTTTGATAGTACACGTCAAAGGTGTTATTAAAGTAGGGAAAATGTACAGGTAATAAAAATAAGGTTCTACACGCAGTAAGAAACTACTGGGACCAAAGCTTTATTAGAACACTATCAAATTAGCGACCTCGTACTAGAGAGAGAAGAGAGTAAGGTTCTAGAATGTATTGTAGGGAAAGAGAGAGGAGAGAGAGGAAGATAGACTACCTAGAGAGCATCGTAATGCTCTCTGGAGGAGATGAGAGATAGAGACTTAGATGAGAGAGAGAGTATAGAGAGAGGTGAGAGAAAAAAGGGTGGCTAGGGAGAAGAGATCATAGAGAAAGAGATGACGAGTAGTAGCGGTGAGAGAGTAGAGAGAGTGGGAGGTTATGGTATGAGTAAAGAGGAGGGAGAGAGTTCGGCAGGCAGAGAAGCGAGGGAGACAGAGAGAGAGCTGAGACTAATTGTGCCGAATAACGAGAGAGAGAGAGAGGAGGGAGAGAGAGAAAGAGAGGGAGAGAGAGAGAGACGGAGAGAGAGAGAGAGATAGAGAGAGAGACTAGAGAGAAAGAGAGAGAGACTAGACAGAAAGAGAGACTAGAGAGAGAGAAAGAGAGAGAGAGAGAGAGAGAGAGAGAGAGAGAGAGAGAGGGCCAGAGAGAATGACAGAAGTACGAACACAGAGAGGGATAGAGAGAGAGAGAGAGAGGGAGAGATGAGAGGGAGACAGGATAAGAGGACAGGAGACGTAAAGAAGACCAGAGAGAGAGACACTCGACAGATGACTAGAGTCTGAGGAACACGAAAGATAGGGAGCTGAGACAGAGAGAGAGAGAAGTGGAGCAGAGAGAGAGACAGAAGAGAGAGAGAGAGCAGAGTAGAGTAGTAGAGAGAGAGATGCACAGAGATACAGACGAAAGAATCTGTGAGAACGAGAGTTGAGTAGCAGAGTGAGAGAGAGAGAGACAGAGAGACAGAGAGAGAGAGATGGTAAAAACATCTGAAATAAAAAAACGCGTGTCCCGGCGCGCGCAGCCCCAGTGCACATCTGCAAGCGGTGGATGTGCATCTTTCGTGGATATTCACACCTCTCATCTCTGGAGAGAGCCTCCCGGTGAATCTTGCTAATGTGACCTGTAGTGGGATTTCTAGAACATGCCCGCGCTGAGAAATTCAATAATGGGATATTTAAAACGGGCGGCAACACAACATCGGAATGACAAAGACGCACATCACGCGCACACACGGACACGTGCAAGGGGACTCGCGCGGACGCCTGCGAAAAGCCGCGAAAAGGATTTCGCTTTTGCTCTCCGCTTGTCGCCGGGGCGGGCGTGCAGCTTGATTTTTAAAAGCTGGCAGCAGCGCTGCAGCAGGCACCTGCTAAACCGAGTTCACTCTAAATAAAACCCGCTACATCTCCACCTCTCTCCCTCTCTCCCTCTCTCTCTCTCTTCCTCGTCTCTCTCTCCTTTCTCTTCTCTCCCCCTCTCTCTACTCCTCCCTCTCTCTTCTCCCCTCCCTGCTCTGTCTCTCTCGTCCCCTCTCTACCCCCCCCCCCCCCCCCTCTCTCTCTCTCTCTCTCTCTTCCCTCTCCTCTCTCTCCCATCCGCTCTCTCCCTCTCCTCTTCTCTCTCTTTCCTCAATCCTCTCTCTCTCTCATCTCTCTCTCTCTGTGTCTCGTATCGTGCATCTCTCTCATCATCGTCTTCTCTCTCATCTCTTCTTAGCTCTTCATTTTCTCTCGTAGTTCTAAGTTCATTCTATCTTCTCTCTCTCTTAATGCACTTATAATGGCATTACTTCAAAAAAAAAAACAAAAAAAAGATTCCCGCTGGCTACCAGATCGGCGACACCTTCGCAAAATAGGAGGGGTGAATAAAACAATGACACAGATACGCGCTGAGGTTAACACGCCCAGCCTGACGGAGTGCTTCGGTGAGTCAGTTAAAAGGAGGATCCACAAAGGAGATGACTCACAAATGGGTTTTCTCGCTCACAGTGCAGTACCAGTCAGAAGTCCGGACAGGCCTGAAAGGTGCTTCCTTTGTCTGGACTAATTTCCAGGTTTGGAGCGCTGAAAACATCAAAGCGCTAGGGGGCCGTGGTCAGGGACAGGTGGTCTGCCGAGTTTACATGAGGATGGTAGACCGTGAACCAGATGATCCCTTGTTTTCAATGAACAGCACCAGCAGTGTTCAGCAGCAGTCGGCAGAATCTGGCACCTCCAGAGATATTTTCCCAACCTCGGCCTTCCACTGCAGTGCTGGAACAAACCGGATCACCCTTTTTGGGAGCCGTGGAAGACCAACAAGTTCGAAATCCAGGTGCATATAATTAACAAGCACTAAACACATTCATTCAAGGTCTTCCACTAGTTCTGGTAAACACACTCATCATCAAAAGAACAGCTGCACCAGAAGGAGGTGTGGGACTGCGGTGCTGTTGGGAAGGAAGATAAAGGTGACCAGGATCAATAACTGATGATACATTTAGACTGATATGATCAATATTTATTGAGCTACACATACAGAAGTCTGTCTCTCGGTATGGCGTCGGGCCACCATGTTTGCTAACCCAACACGCCAGACGTCTCGGTATGGAGCTGTAGAGGTTCCTAATGGAGTCCTGTGATAATCCATCCCATGCAGCTTGAATATCCTCACACAGTTCCTGCAGATGGTGCGGTAGGGGGTGGAGGTGGAAGGGACACCAGGTCGTCTGGACCGTTGTGCTGGTGACAACAAACCGTTCATCTTGGTGCTGACCCCACGGTTGCCTCACACACGGATTCGTTTTGGCGTCTCACCAAAGACTAAAGGTGGGGACTCGTCACTGAAGATGACCCGCTGCCGTTCTGAGTCACTCCATGACAGTCTGGTACGACACCACTGCAGTCGCTGGTGACGGTGACGTGGTGTTAAGGGTAGTCGTGGTAACGGTCTGTGTGCATGTAGCCCTGCGTGGTGCAGCCGTCTGCCAATGGTGCTGCACTAACAAGATGACTCATGGAGGACACCACTGCTCGCTGAATGTCCACAATGGTGGCCGTTGGGTCAGTCAGGTACACCGATAATTCCCTGTCTCATGATGTCAAGTGAAGGCCGTGAGTGAAGGGATCCATAGATTGAGAAGAGGTGGTAAAGTGGAGTGAACGTCTTGTTCGATGTGTGGGTCCGAAGCAGATGATGCTACCGCCACCCATGGCTGGACAGGGCTGTCTTTCCTCCTACCCATCCTCCCTTCAGCTTAATGGTAGCCAATGTGGGCATCTGTTGGCCAACAAAGCAGCATCCTCCTTCCAGTGTGTTCAGTCTTTTGACACTGGGGAGGTACATGAGGAGGTGGGGGCACTCCGGTTGTCCCAAACAGAGTGTCTACTAGCGTTCATAGGCTGGAATGCTTGGACCTTGGAAAGTACCGAGTATGCTTGCCCAACAGGACTGTCTAAAACCAGGTGTGTCCAAACTTTCGGTTCACTTGCATGACCACTGATCCGTTTTGAGACAGGCATTGGTTGGAAGTGGGCCAGCTTCTTCAGGTCCCACGTAGCATCCTTCTCGTTGCCTTTGTCTTCCTTCGAAACCTCTGACTGCGCAACCATGGTTCATTGCTTTAATGATCGTCTCAGAAGATCCTTTATCCCAGGAAGTAAAGTGACTCTGGCAGACGACTTTAGCATGCAACTCCAGACGTCTTCCCCGGTACAGAGGAGGATCAGTTGGATCAGTCAAAAGACAGAGTTAATAAAGGCTTCCTTTTTTCGGGAACTTGAACGATCTTTGTCATGTGTTGTTTCTGTTTGGTTGCCGACTGATCCACGCCCATTCGAGAGTGATGAGCTAACCTGAAGATTAGAAGCTTCACAGCCCGAGGTGATTCCTTGGGAGTTTGGCACGTCGCTTTGTAACCCCTCTGTCTGACAGATGAAGGCAGGTTCTGGTGCTGCAGAGGCTGTTTCATGAGTACTCAAATGTACTCGAGTGTATTCCCAAGTACACCGAACTTACATTTACTCAACTCTTAAGAAGATTCGGGAAACGTGCTTTCGCTCCTGGAGGTGATTCGAAGGGCTTGTTGTCCCATGACCCACCAATGGAAAGAGAGTCCAGCCCTTAATCACCACGGATGTTCATACACGAATGTGAAAGCCAATAAGCAGGAGGGTTAGCGCTACGTAACGTACCGCTACGTTGATTTTCTTGGATGAAAAACTGGAGAGAGGAAAGCTGCTACTCTTTTTTAAGACCCCTCTTAGAAATGCTAATCACGGGGAGCACTGAAACCAGCAGCAACCTGCAGACAAGGTTTCCTCTATTTCATAACATGCAGCTACATCTAGATGGAGCGTGCGCTACGGTATACCCAAGGGGGCTCGTCGTAAGTCTTAATTACTAGGGTACTACAGTGAGACGATTTGTCCTATTTCTTCAAAACACTGTTGATAAAGCTGGGGAGCTCCAACAGTCATGGGCAACCAAATTGCAGATTGTGATGGGGTGCTGTACTTTCAAATTCTAGCATGGCAAATTATGATATCAGATAATGAAATTTTTCATTTGCTGTTAGTAATAACGATTTTAGAAAAGGCCTTCATTCAAAGCTCTTGACAGACTCATAGATGTGCTGTATTGACCTCGGAGGGGGACTTGTCTTTGAGGGATATTCAGTGGCTGCTATGAAATTCTGTCCCCAGTACAGATGTACAGGTTTCTGAGGCTAAAATGATGAATAACCAATAGGATTTGTATTTGTGAATTGACGGCAATGATGTGCTACAAATAGTGTAGAACTGGGGGTGGAGTTACCCAAAGTCTTGTGGTTTTGGTATCTGGTATCCGCCTCTTATTTTGGGTGGAGTTCTCTTCATATAAACCAGCTACTCCGATTAAAAAAAAAGTGAGGCTTGGATACAGTTGTGACACCAAAAAAATGGATTTTGGACAGGCATGGTGGTACAAAAAAAGTGTTGTCGTTGTGGTTTTGTTTCCCAGGTATTGAGGTTGGAGACCAGGGCATATGGTGGTGCTGTGGGGATTGTTGTCGCCTTACAGCAAGCAAGGCCTGGGTTGGATTCCAGGCAAGGCCTGGGTTGGATTCCAGGCAAGGTCGGGGTTGGATTCCAGGCAAGGCCTGGGTTGGATTTCAGGCAAGGCCTGGGTTGGATTCCAGGCAAGGTCGGGGTTGGATTCCAGGCAAGGCCTGGGTTGGATTCCAGGCAAGGTCGGGGTTGGATTCCAGGCAAGGCCTGGGTTGGATTCCAAGCAAGGCCGGGGTTGGATTCCAAGCATGGCCTGGGTTGGATTCCTCCCACAGTGCCAAAAGGACATACAATCAGGCCTGGGTTGGATTCCAGGCCAAGGTCGGGGGTGTGATTCCAGGCAAGGCCTGGGTTGGATTCCAAGGCAAGGGCCTGGGTTGTCCGATTCCACATAGGCCTGGGGGCATGACCCGGAAGGATCCCTTCCTGTTGTAGAAGTTCGCAATGTTTTTTATTCCATTTGCAAGTTCATATACTGGGTGGGATTCCTCTGGGTGCCTTGGTTTCCTCTCACAGCCCAAAGACATACAATCAGGTAAACTGGAGATGCTAACACTGATATACATCAGTTGGGCTCTAGTCCATACTTATAGGAGACTGAACCAGAACATCCTCACAAGCCCTGGCACTACATTTCCCATCAAGCTTTGGTCCGGCCCATGCCTAATTCCCGTAAGAGAAGCATAAGTCGTCACATCTGAAGGCTTCAGTCTGATCGTCCGCGGGCTCTTGATTAATTACAGCTTGAGTAGTGAGGAGAGGGGTACAAGGCAATCTGCTAAAACCTCGGACAGGACACACTCCGAGGAGGCATCAAGGGCCATTAATAAATCAAGCTGTTAAAGTAAAAGATTGGCCCACAGCCAGGGCCCCAGTGCCAGATACCTTCTCCCACGAGCGTGGGAGGTGGAAGCGGGTCTCGTGAATCTCCTTTGATTAACTCATCCCCAAGGTGCACAAGAAGATTCCGGAGGTTTTGGAGGTCAGTCGTTGGCCATGGCCGAGCCAGCATCCCGATGCTGCTCTGGGGTCAGCACTCACTGTTGATTATGTGTCTCTAAATCCCAGTGACCCTCCCAGCTATATCGACAAAATGCCATCCTCTAATGTCAGATTTGAGCCAGGCAATTAAAAGGAGAAAGCCTCCGGCCCTGACTTGCATCTTAACAACTGAATTTAAAAACATACAGTATGTTTGAATGGAGAGGAACAAGGAAATGGGACCAATGGATACCGGGGGTGCAAGGTAAGCTTATCAAGGAAGCAGACTGTTACCTTGATCTCAAAGAACGTCCCATGGTCCGTATCCTCTGTTCCTATAGGGTAGAGTACGGTGGCCGAGGAAGCCCAACGCACTGCAAGTTAAAAACGCGCTGCAAAGTCTCAAAACACAAGCATCAAAATGACACGACTTGCACAACGTTAGCCAAGCATGCTTAGAGAAATGTAAACACGAGAACCCGGCCAATAACCCGACTGAATATTCATTAATAAACAGATAAACTGGGGCTGCCTCAGCTCTACGACCAGGTCCACACAGCCCGCTCTCGAATGGGTCCGTCCACTTTCAGTGTCCCTCGGAAACACTTCTGTTGTGTGTTGAGGCTTTCTGCATGTGTGTTGGAAGCTGCATGTGTGTTCAGTGTTTGCTGCGCGTTTGTATTAGTATTTTGCGTAGTAATAATGGTAGTAGCAGTATTATTATTATTATTATTAGTAGTAGTAGTGGTAGTATTAGTGGTAGTACTAGTATTATAGTATCAGTAGTAGTAGTAGTTAGTAGTTGTGGTAGTATTAGTAGCAGTAGTATTAGTGGTAGTAGTATAAGTGGTAGTACCAGTATTATAGTATTAGTAGTAGTGGTAGTAGTAGTATTAGTAGTATTACTTGTGGTAGTATTAGTAGTAGTATTAGTGGTAGTATTAGTTGTGGTAGTATTAGTGGTAGTAGTATTAATGGTAGTAGCAGTATTAGTATTAGTAGTAGTGGTAGTATTAGTGGTAGTACTAGTATTATAGTATCAGTAGTAGTAGTAGTAGTAGTTAGTAGTTGTGGTAGTATTAGTTATTGTAGTTGTAGTATTAGTAGCAGTAGTATTAGTAGTATTACTTGTGGTAGTAGTAGTAGTAGTATTAGTGGTAGTATCAGTGGTAGTAGTATTAGTGGTAGTAGTATTAATGGTAGTAGCAGTATTAGTAGTAGTGGTAGTATTAGTGGTAGTACTAGTATTATAGTATTAGTAGTAGTCAGTAGTTGTGGTAGTATTAGTTATTGTAGTAGTAGTATTAGTAAGCTAGTAGTATTAGTAGGAGTAGTAGTATTAGTGGTCGTAGTCTTATTATGGTATAGTAGTAGTGGTTATAGTAGTATTAGTAGTATTAGTTTGTGGTAGTATTAGTAGGGAGTATTAGTGTTAGTATTAGTTTGCTGTAGTATTACAGTGGTAGTAGTTAGTTAATGGTAGTAGGGTAGTATTATAGTAGTAGTATTACGTCTAGTAGTGTAGCGAATTAGTGGTAGTACCAGTATTATAGTCTTAGTAGTAGTGGCTAGTCAGTTGTGAGTAGTAAATAGTTTATTTTAGTAGTAGTATTTAGTAGGCAGTAGTATTAGTGTAGTAGTAGTTTTATGGTGTTCGTATTGATCCCCTACGTTATATCGTAGTAGTAGATAATGGTGTAGAGTAATAGATATATGTAGTCTCCGTTGCGAGTAGTATTATAGTAGTAGTAATTAGTGGTAGTTAGTATTATAGTAGTAGTATGCAATAATTATTTAAAATGGTGGTAGTATTATGTCCATTGTATAACATAGTAGTATTAGGTAGATAAAGCCTAATAGTAGTAGTGGTAGTATTATTAGTGGGTCGTACCAGTATTTATAGTATTACGTCTGAGATATGCCTTGGAGTGGTAGTAATGTAGTATTAGTTGCGGTAGTATTCAAATAGTAAGTACCATTAGTAGTAGGAGTATGTAGTGGTAGTATTAGTTGTGCCAGGTACAGTATTGGAGTGGCCTAGTGGTAGTAGCAGTACATTTAGTATTAAGTGGTGGTATTAGGTGGTAGTACTAGTATTAACTCAGTATTAGTAGTAGTAGTAGTTAGTAGTTCTCGTGGTAGCTATTAGGTAGTAGTGGTAGTAGTAGTGGTAGTAACTAGTATTATAGTATGTAGTAGTAGTATAAGAGTTTAGTATTTGTGGTAGTATTATAGTTTTAGTATATAGTATTAATGGTTAGTAGCAGTACTTAGTAGTATTGGTAGTATTAGTGTAATTATATATGTAAGTAGAAGGATATATGTTTAGTAGTTGATGGGTAGTATTAGTTGTTTTAGTAGTAGTATTAGTAGTAGTAGTAGTTAGTAGTTGTGGTAGTATTAGTGGTAGTAGTATTAATGGTAGTAGCAGTATTAGTAGTAGTGGTAGTATTAGTGGTAGTACTAGTATTATAGTATTAGTAGTAGTAGTAGTTAGTAGTTGTGGTAGTATTAGTTGTTTTAGTATTAATGGTAGTAGCAGTATTAGTAGTAGTGGTAGTATTAGTATTATAGTATTAGTAGAAGTAGTAGTAGTTAGTAGTTGTGGTAGTATTAGTCGTTTTAGTAGTAGTATTAGTAGTAGTATTAGTGGTAGTATTAGTGGTAGTATTAATGGTAGTAGCAGTATTAGTAGTAGTGATAGTATTAGTGGTAGTACTAGTATTATAGTATTAGTAGTAGTAGTAGTTAGTAGTTGTGGTAGTATTAGTCGTTTTAGTAGTAGTATTAGTAGTAATTTGCGGCGCGTTTTTAACTTGCAGTGCGTTGGGCTTTCTCGGCCACCATAGTAGAGGCTCCAGAGTGACGACACAGAGGCAGAGAAAACTCCTGAGGGTAAACGTACCCCAAGATCAGGGTGGGGAGCCAATGCAATCGAGTACTTACACCTTATACCCTAATCTTCTCTCAGCTCATGTACCTGACTGGGTTTCCTCCAACACTGACGGCCCCTGACCCGAGACCCCAATCCATCAGCAAAGCAGCGGATCACAGGCATCTTGATTTAAGTCAGGGGTCAATGACCAGGCTAATGCGCTCGCAGAACCTCCTCTGCAAATTGGCCGTTTAGCGCGACGGTTCTGCGAGAACGGGTTCTCCTGTAATAAATCTGTTCTCCAACCGGTCAGCCTGCCATCACGCGTTCCCGCTCAGTTGGTTGGCTCACCTACCTGGCCTCCATGTTGAGGTGGAAATGCTGAAATGAAAGTGCAACACTGTCACCTTCTGAGAGCGCAGGGGAACAACAGCTGAAGACAGACGAGAGCTGAAGGACAGCAGGCAAGGGGGCATTTCTCTTATGCGGGGCAGCACACTCACAACAGTAAGAACGTCCACTTATTCCCTTCACATCTGCCATCATCCACAGAGGGAGGGGGTGGGAGAGCAGGCGCTAAATTACACCCGGCTGCATGAGCTTCCTGGGAGCGATGAGCTGTCACCGAGGCAAGATGACTGGCTCAGCAGAAAGCGGTCAGCGAGACCGAGCTTAAGAGTGATAGAGCGCTAAAAAGAGCTCCGGGGCAAGCTGCAGTCTGACCGGCCAAAAGTTATGAGTGCAGAAAGAGTCTAGAATCATAGCTTTAAATCAGGGGTGAGGATGGACCGCGGCGCGCAGGAGAGATGTGAACAAGCTGAGTCCCATTTTCCTCACACACCCAAGCCCCAGTTTTTCTGGACACCAATTAAAGTTAGCCAGCCATCGAGCAGGCCAGCCTGAAGGTCACCAGAAGAGGGGCAGGGCTGCCTCTGAATCCGCTTGTGCCGTAAACATGAAGTACACTTTTGCAATCAGCGAAACAAAATCAATTATCTGTTGCTGTGTTCCACGCAGAGGGCACCAACAAATATATTTTGCTCCATAGGGAGAAGCAACACACTGGCTTCAGGAGATAATGCGATGCCTCGGTAAACATATGTCCCTGGGCACCCATCTCCGGCTTGGCCTTTTGCTCTCGCCGCAACTTCTAGACCGTTGCTTGTTAGCGGAGTTGGCCGGCGTTCGGTCAACTGAGCTCTAACAAGCAGTCTGAATCAGCAAGGTCGTTTCCCACTGTCCGAGGGCCAAGGTTGGGGACTGACCCTTTCGGTAGGCCGGCCGCCAGTCTGACAGAAGGCTGGGAACTAATCACAGCAGCTACTGAACAGGACCGGTATGCCATACTAATAACACAATGACTGTGAAGTACGGTGTAGAGCACTAGTTATCTTATAGATAGCACGAAACCTATTTGCACCTTGTATGATGATACATTACCCTGCTTCAAATTAGGTGCGCACTGCCATGCTGGAAAAATCTCGCTGGAAAACAAGACCTTGGATATGAAGAGACTTACCTGGTTATATAAAGGTTAAAAAGGCAATTAACATTTAGAGACGTAATGGGAAGACTCAGTATGTGGAGTTCATTATGAGGATGGTGTATATGTGTGGAGCTGGGGATATGAAGATGGGCTGGGGATATGGAGCTGGGGATATGAAGATGATCTACCTTTGTCAGAATCAGCATCGTCCTCCTGGGCTGGGGGGATGGAAACCAATCAGTGATCTCCAGGCAGCTGTCTACAACTAGCCTTGGCAAGACCCCCTGTGCTTTTTCACTGCCCTGGCCATCCATATTAGTGGTAGTAGTATTAATGGTAGTAGTAGTATTAGTAGTAGTGGTAGTATTAGTGGTAGTACTAGTATTATAGTATTAGTAGTAGTAGTATTAGTAGTGGTAGTAGTAGTAGTAGTTGTGGTAGTATTAGTTGTTGTAGTAGTAGTATTAGTAGCAGTAGTATTAGTGGTAGTACCAGTATTATAGTATTAGTAGTAGTGGTAGTAGTAGTATTAGTAATATTAGTTGTGGTAGTATTAGTAGAGTAGTATTAGTTGTGGTAGTAGTATTAGTGGTAGTAGTATTAATGGTAGTAGCAGTATTAGTAGTAGTAGTATTAGTAGTAGTGGTAGTATTAGTGGTAGTAGTATTAATGGTAGTAGCAGTATTAGTAGTGGTAGTATTAGTGGTAGTACTAGTATTATAGTATTAGTAGTAGTCAGTAGTTGTGGTAGTATTAGTTATTTTAGTAGTAGTATTAGTAGCAGTAGTATTAGTGGTAGTAGTATTAGTGGTCGTACCAGTATTATAGTATTAGTAGTAGTGGTAGTAGTAGTATTAGTTGCGGTAGTATTAATAGTAGTATTAGTGGTAGTATTAGTGGTAGTAGTATTAATGGTAGTAGCAGTATTAGTAGTAGTAGTATTAGTAGTAGTGGTAGTATTAGTGGTCGTACCAGTATTATAGTAGTAGTAGTAGTGGTAGTAGTAGTTGTGGTAGTTTTAGTTGTTGTAGTAGTAGTAGTATTAGTAGCAGTAGTATTAGTGGTAGTACCAGTATTATAGTATTAGTAGTAGTGGTAGTAGTAGTATTAGTTGTGGTAGTATTGGTAGTAGTATTAGTTGTGGTATTATTAGTGGTAGTGGTATTAATGGTAGTAGCAGTATTAGTAGTAGTAGTATTAGTGGTAGTACTAGTATTATAGTATTAGTAGTAGTATTAGTAGTGGTAGTAGTAGTAGTAGTTGTGGTAGTTTTAGTTGTTGTAGTAGTAGTAGTATTAGTAGCAGTAGTATTAGCAGCAGTAGTATTAGTGGTAGTACCAGTATTATAGTATTAGTAGTAGTGGTAGTAGTAGTATTAGTTGTGGTAGTATTGGTAGTAGTATTAGTTGTGGTATTATTAGTGGTAGTGGTATTAATGGTAGTAGCAGTATTAGTAGTAGTAGTATTAGTGGTAGTACTAGTATTATAGTATTAGTAGTAGTATTAGTAGTGGTAGTAGTAGTAGTAGTTGTGGTAGTTTTAGTTGTTGTAGTAGTAGTAGTATTAGTAGCAGTAGTATTAGTGGTAGTACCAGTATTATAGTATTAGTAGTAGTGGTAGTAGTAGTATTAGTTGTGGTAGTATTGGTAGTAGTATTAGTTGTGGTATTATTAGTGGTAGTGGTATTAATGGTAGTAGCAGTATTAGTAGTAGTAGTATTAGTGGTAGTACTAGTATTATAGTATTAGTAGTAGTATTAGTAGTGGTAGTAGTAGTTGTGGTAGTTGTAGTTGTTGTAGTAGTAGTAGTATTAGTAGCAGTAGTATTAGTGGTAGTACCAGTATTATAGTATTAGTAGTAGTGGTAGTAGCAGTATTAGTAGTAGTAGTATTAGTGGTAGTACTAGTATTATAGTATTATTAGTAGTATTAGTAGTGGTAGTATTAGTAGTGGTAGTAGTAGTAGTAGTTGTGGTAGTTTTAGTTGTTGTAGTAGTAGTATTAGTAGCAGTAGTATTAGTGGTAGTACCAGTATTATAGTATTAGTAGTAGTGGTAGTAGTAGTATTAGTTGTGGTAGTATTGGTAGTAGTATTAGTTGTGGTATTATTAGTGGTAGTGGTATTAATGGTAGTAGCAGTATTAGTAGTAGTAGTATTAGTGGTACAGGCCTACCTGTAATATGAATAACCTTGGAAGTCGCACTGGATAAGGGCTTCAGCTAAATGCGGTAAATGTTAAATGTAATATTAATAATAATAATAATAATAATAATAATAATAATAATAATAATAGCTCATTTGAGAAGTACTTCCAGTTCAGGGATCCACTAAACTTTTACACACTGGAAAAAAACTGTGGCCAAAAGGAGAGAAAAGACATCAAAAGAATAAACAGGGCTGCAAAGAACTGTCAAAATATAACCCTGAACAAAGCCGTTCAGTGGCGACGAAGTCGAGGAGCGTTTAAACCCAGCAGACAAACAGCAGAAGAAAAGCCTTTATGTAAAATAGTTCTCTTTGTCAGCTCAGGTTTGTCCTATTCAAAGCCACTGTGGTTTCTTTATCATGTCCCAGCTAGGTACAAAAACAAACTGTGTGTGTTTTAGGCAAACAGAGAAAATTACAGAAGCTGGTCAGGCAGGTTACCCTCGTGGACGGCTAGTGAAGGAGGGAGCGAGGGAACATGAGTGGGAATATTTGTCAAATTATCCAAGAGACAGAAAGCGAGGAGGAAAACTGATTACAGGGCATGAAAGACTGAACAGTGCAGGTTCACCTCTGGTAAAGGGGCAGAAGGGTGAGATCCCAACAAAGAACTGCCCCTCATGGCACCAGGCCGCCCTAACGGGACATAGGCCACCATGTGGAGGTCCGCAAGAGGCCCAGGGTTACGGAAACACGACTCCCCTCACTGTCTCATTTGCCTGCCTGTGGGAGGGCTGCTTTCTGAATAAAGCTCACAGCTCTACGGCCCCCTTGACATGCAGTCAGGTCTCGCAGGGGTGCAGCTTGCTGAGGCCTTAGCCTGATTGGGCACCGTATTTTTAGATGTAGAGCAGCAGGGTCTCATGGTCTCGCGGTTCCAATTAGGTTTCTGCATGGTTCTGCTGAACCGTGCGGTGATGTTGATGTTTCAGGGGGCCAAAACACCAGCCATGTCAGGTATAGTGATGTACTGATGTCAGCAGCCAGAAAGAAAAGAGGCAGGTCTCGGAGATGTTCTTAAAAGTAGGGACAACGTCGTCACATACCGCACACTGTGAAAACTACGGTCACTCATCATCAAAAGAATATCTGCACAAATAGCTGCACCCAGAAGGAATCGACCCACACGACTGAGACTTGGTGGGGGGGTTTGACATCATGAGACAGGCCAATGATTCAAGTTTCAAGCTTGGGCGTGCATCTGACGTAAGCAGGGGCGAGCCTTATCGCTGTACCTGACTGACCCAACAGCCATGATAGCGGACACAGTGAGCAGTGGTGTCCTCCATGAGTCATCTGTTAGTGCAGCACCATTGGCGGATGGCTGCATCGTGCAGGACTACATGCACACAGACCGTTACCACGACTACCCTTAACACCACGTCACCGTCACCAAAGACTGCAGTGGTGTCATACCAGACTGTCATGGAGTGACCCCGAACGTCAGCAGGTCGTCTTCAAGGAGTCCCGCTTTTGTCTTGATAGAGACGACCAACGAATCCGTGTGTGGAGGCACCGTGGTCAGCACCAAGATGGACGGTTTGTTGCCAGGCACCACGCTTCAAGAGGACCTGGTGTCAGTCCACCTCCACCCCTACCGCACCATCTGCAGGAGCTGTGTGTAATAGTTAATAGCACAGGGTGAGATTTCAGCATTGTGACCGATGCATGTGTGATCAGTATGTGATGCCTACCGAACACCGAGACGCTGGATCTTCTGGAATGTTTCGGTGCACGGTAGAGCCGATCCGGATTCCCCTTTCCTATTTTGAACCGTGGTACTCAGTCCCAGGCAGAAGCCCAGGAATGAAAGGTGGTTTATGAAGTAGTTTCTCTTTGTGATCCTGAAGCGGGCTTTAAGGTGATGGAGAGAAACAGCTGAAGGCTTAACATCCTTGAAGTGCGGCCCTGCCAAGCTTATCATCTCAAATAGAGGTGCCACTCCACGGGCATTCCGAGAAGCATTGATCCGCTAAATCATTTATGGCGCTAGTCAAACACCTGCTTCCCGGAATGAAATGGAAAGCCACTCACACTACAACTGGGGCAAACAACACATCTAAGGTCACTACTGAGCACCACTGGGCGGCAGCCCCCTCGCGGGGCACCATGGCAGACCAGAGTGCGGGTCTGTGACCACTAACTAAAGATGTCTAAGCTTTCCTGGAATGCTGTTTGTCGGGAATGTCATCTGTACCCCAAACGTTCCTTGTCCTGTTAGATTAGGCTGTGTCCCGCCAGTTCATCTAACCGTTCGGCCACTCTGTGCCTCTTGTCAGGTCATATATGAAATCCCGCATCTACAGACGATGTTGTCATCTTCTGTTCTCAGTTGGTTGGTGTCAATTTGGAAGTTCAAGGAAGTCCATCATTACTCCATTAAAGTTTCCACCAACTGGCCACAGATCTCGCCTCCGCTGGTGCCGTATGACCTCATCATTAAGTCAGCAACAGCTGGATTTGATATGGTTCCGTTGTTCTTTGAGGTGTCATGAGTCTGACTAGCATTCACCCCATACCTCCATATCTCCTCCATATCTCCTCAGTCACTGGATTTCCATGGAAGGATTGAACACAGCTGACCACACCACCAGCAACTAGGGTTGCGACCTGTCCCGGAAAATATGGAATCGTTCATTATTCAGCAATTAAATGTTTCGTCCTGTAGACATTTTACAGAAATACGGAACAAATTTACGGAAATACAGAACAAATCACGTTCCGTATTGGTTATTAAACCAATACGGAACGTGATTTGTTCTGTATTTCCGTAAATTTGTTCCGTATTTCTGTAAATGTCTGTAAATTTGTTCCGTATTTCTGTAAATGTCTGTAAATTTGTTCCGTATTTCTGTAAATGTCCGTAAATTTGTTCCGTATTTCTGTAAAATGTCCCTAAATTTGTTCTGTATTTCTGTTAATGTCCGTAAATTTGTTCCGTATTTCTGTAAAATGTCTGTAATTTTGTTTCGTATTTCCATAAATGTCTGTAAATTTGTTCCGTATTTCTGTAAATGTCTGTAAATTTGTTCCATATTTCTGTAAATGTCCGTAAATTTGTTCCGTATTTCTGTAAATGTCCGTAAATTTGTTCCGTATTTCTGTAAATGTCTGTAAATTTGTTCCGTATTTCTGTAAATGTCCGTAAATTTGTTCCGTATTTCTGTAAAATGTCTGTAATTTTGTTTCGTATTTCCATAAATGTCTGTAAATTTGTTCCGTATTTCTGTAAATGTCTGTAAATTTGTTCCGTATTTCTGTAAATGTCCGTAAATTTGTTCCGTATTTCTGTAAAATGTCCCTAAATTTGTTCTGTATTTCTGTTAATGTCCGTAAATTTGTTCCGTATTTCTGTAAAATGTCTGTAATTTTGTTTCGTATTTCCATAAATGTCTGTAAATTTGTTCCGTATTTCTGTAAATGTCTGTAAATTTGTTCCATATTTCTGTAAATGTCCGTAAATTTGTTACGTATTTCTGTAAATGTCCGTAAATTTGTTCCGTATTTCTGTAAATGTCTGTAAATTTGTTCCGTATTTCTGTAAATGTCCGTAAATTTGTTCCGTATTTCTGTAAAATGTCCCTAAATTTGTTCTGTATTTCTGTTAATGTCCGTAAATTTGTTCCGTAAAATGTCTGTAATTTTGTTTCGTATTTCCATAAATGTCTGTAAATTTGTTCCGTATTTCTGTAAATGTCTGTAAATTTGTTCCATATTTCTCTAAATGTCCGTAAATTTGTTACGTATTTCCGTAAATGTCCGTAAATTTGTTCCGTATTTCTGTAAATGTCTGTAAATTTGTTACGTATTTCTGTAAATGTCCGTAAATTTGTTACGTATTTCCGTAAATGTCTGTAAATTTGTTCCGGATTTCTGTAAATGTCTGTAAATTTGTTCCGTATTTCTGTAAATGTTCGTAAATTTGTTCCATATTTCTGTAAAATGTCCATAAATTTGTTCCGTATTTCTGTAAATGTCCGTAAATTTGTTACGTATTTTGATAAATGTCCGTGAATTTGTTCCGTATTTCCGTAAAAGCATGTAAATTTGTTCCGTATTTCCGTAAATGTCCATAAATTTGTTCCGTATTTCCATAAAATGTCCAATATACACATCTGTCACAAACACATGAATGATCACAATCTCTCTGAAACCCCCAAAGGACCTACCCCGCCTACCCCCCCGGAATCAAATACGGAACATGCTGTGTTCCATATTTTCGTAAATGTCGGTAAATTTGTTCGTATTAACACATGGTTGATCACACTCTCCCCCAAACAATCGCCCCCAACCTCCCAGAAATCAGATCAAATACGAGACGCGATTTTGAATACGTCACTCACACATGACCACGCCCCCCCCATCCTTTATTTTCATTTCTGAAAGGTGGCAAACCTACCGGCAACCTCCATTACAATGAAACCTAAGCAGACAGTACTACACTAGAAGAATATTACACCCCGGTTCTCAGGCCTTTCGACCAAGCATCCGGCTCCCTTAGTAGGCCGAAATAAAAAATGGAGACACCAATGCTAATATGTTTGAAAAGCATTAATGACCTCATCAACACATTCTGTGTAGTTCGTCTTCATTTTCATTGTTACTTCTCATCAAGCCAACCTAACGAGACCTCCATTAACACGCCACAACCTTTGATTCTATTCTTTTGGTTTGAAAGGTTGGTCTTGACGTCTGAGCAGAGTGGTTGCCACGAGGAGCTACCAGAGGTCAGGAAACGACTGCTAATTACCCAAAGCGTTCTGCAAAGGGCATCTACACAACCAAGGCTAGCATCCAACACTCATCCTAAACAACATCCAATTCAGCTACGTAGCAGACACCGAACGATAGCCTGTATCTGTGGTTTAGCCTTTAGCTGCTATAGTACCCCAGTAGCTGTGTGCGGTGCACCTCTGCTGGTCTGCCGTATCACTTGGAAGTAGGGTCTTGTGGATTGTTGGTTAGTCACTGAGGGTTGGGATCAGGTCGGGTGTTGGGTCGGAAGACCACGGGAGACCACGTCACATGCACAGGCTCGAAAACCAGGCCCAGTGTTTACATCTCAAATGCATCATCGACATTAGACTAATGAAGTTTCCATCCCCCACCACCATCGAGAGAACTGGTCGGCAAACTCATCCGGCTTCCAGCTCAGATCCAAAACCCTGTTCCCAACCCTACATGTCTTGCCCTATATTAGCCGGCCCACAGCCTCTGACTGTTTAACGCAGCATCTGCTCCACCAGCCAGGCTTCAGTTCCGCTCCATCCAACTCCCATCACCTGCGACCTGACAATCCAGAACACTGCCTCAGTGGAGACACATCCCAAGAGGGCCCAAACCCACAGCTAACGAACCCACCAAGCGCAGCACACGCCGCTTCTGTTTCCAACAGGAGTTCCCTTTCTTATTTTCCAGCCATCATCCCTACAAAGCCACATGGCCTAAATACATTTGTGGCCCACATTTCAAGCACAGCTCAGCAAAGGAGTGATGCAACGGGAAGAAACTCCCGTACCTCCAAGGAGCGCAGGTGAATTATTTATTTATCAAATTCAGATTGACTTTCATTCTACTGTACTCTCCTAGCCATCAAAGGAAGTAGGCAGATTAGAATCAAGTCATCACAGGAAGGCATCCACGCCAGCGCCAGGCCACAGTCTGAAGGAGTCGGTTGATGCTCTCTGAAAAACCGTCCCAGGCTTTAACGAAAGGCCTGCGCTAACGCAGGCTGGAAGACTGCGGGCCGGGATGAAGCGCACTCGTGAGGTTGATGGAAGCGGCCCATTAAACGTCTTGAGCGTTTGAAAATGCAGGTAACCAGTTTCTGCTGTCAAACCTGCAGGGCAATCCGTGGCCAGGAACTTTGAGGCAGGCCTGCCCCCTGCTGGCCACCGGTGAAACTTCAGCAGCAGCATTCTCTGTTCTCTTCTAAACCAGTGTATCCTTCTGGATCACAGGAACGCTGGAAACTATCCCAGTGCTCACTGGGCAGTAGCTAGGACTTACCATGGACAGGCCTAACCCTAGTCCATCACAAGGCAGACACACATACACAATGACACACATACACACTCACCTAGGGTGCCATTTAGCATCTCCAGTTGTTGGTGGTCTTAAAGACTCTACAGGCGTACACAGTTCCAACTGGTGAGGGTCTGAACCAGTCCATATCCTGATACACTCTCGATGTACCACAGTATGATATTTCTCCACCTCTAATACGCTGCCAAAAGGTTTTCACTCCACCATCCAAATCACTGAATTCAGGTGTTCTGATCACTTTCATGGCCGCAGGTGTATAAAACCAAGCACCTAGACAAGCAGACTCCTCCTACAGTAGACCAGGTTAATTGACAGAGCCAATGGATACTGAAGTGCATAGTGCACAAAGGTCGCCAACATAGTCCATCACTACAGACCTCCAAACTTCATGAGGCCTTCAGATCAGCTCAGGAACAGTGTGTGGAGCTTCATGGAATGGGTTTCCATGGCCGAGCAGCTGCATCCAAGCCTTACATCACCAAGCGCCGCCACTGGACTCGAGAGGAGTGGAGACATGTGTTCTCTGGAGTGACCAGAAGGACCAGTGCTTCACTGTCTAGCACTAAGATGGATGAGTCTGGGTTTGGCGGTTGCCAGGAGAACGGTACTTGTCTGACTGCATTGTGCTGAGTTGGGTTGAGGAGGGATCATGGTGTGGAGTTGGTGTACAGGAGCTGGGCTCTGCCCCTTTGTTCCAGTGAAGGAACTCTTAATGCTTCAGCAGACCAAGAGACTCTGGACCGTTTCATGCTACTGACTTTGTGGGGACAGTTTGGGGACGGCCCCTTCCTGTTCCAGCATGACTGCACACCAGTGCACAGAGCAAGCTCCATAAAGACATGGCTGAGCGAGTCTGGTGTGGAGGAACTGGACTGGCCTGCACAGAGTCCTGACCTCAACCCTCTGGGATGAATCGGAGTGGAGAATGAGAGCCAGGCCTTCTCGTCCAACATCAGTGTCTGACCTCACAAATGTGCTTCTGGAAGAATGTTCAGAAATTCCCATAACCACATTCCTAACCTCGTGGAAAGCCTTCCCGGGAGAGTTGAAGCTGGTATAGCTGTAAAGGGGAGCCCACCATCATATTATACCCTATGGATTAAGAACGAGATGTCACTTAAGTTCATATGCATGTGAAGGCAGACGAGCGAATATTTTTGGCAATACAATTTCTCCTTCAGGTTAGTGAATATTCATGATGGACCGACCAATAGAATCACTCCAATCCTGCTTAGTAATAAACCTTATTCTATCAGCTCCACTGCAGGTTCATCCTCCTGTAAAGCTCCACTCTGGAGGGTTTTAAGGTGGACTGTATAATTCCATGAGTGCTAGTTTATGGTTTGATGTCTTCACGTTCATTCTACAGTAAAGCATTAAGATGAACAGAAGGAGAACCTTCTATGAGTAGCCCTGTCTACACACTGGTACCCCCTTCATGCATATAAGTATCAGAATCCTACTGGTAAAAAGGACCAGTAATAATTATGTTGGATTTTGACCCTAAAATAGCAGCGTCTGATTCACCTACTGCATGCTGGATCGAGTTCCAGTGAGGTCACTGAGATGCATTTAATAATCTGTTAACTGCGGAAAATTCCAGACATGCTTTTTTACGAAAAGGCTTGTGCCACCGGAGGTAAGCTGGTCTGGCCAGAGGTCCATCAGAGAGAAGCTCTCCGTTCACATCCATCATTTTAGGCTGTCTGAAGTCCAGTAATAAAGGCTCGTCTGAGCCGTTTTAGATCACCCGTCCTCGTCTACAGAGACTGGACTGCCTGTTCTTTGATCCACAGGCCTGTCCATCACTTTACAGATCCCAAATAAGAGCCCCATAGAAAATGATGTGATAAAGTTGAGACCAGAACTACCGAGCTGTAATGTCTGAGCTAGAAGCTCCTCAATAATACAAGACACAGAGTGGGCTTCATATAATAATAACAACCATAATAATGATAATAATGCCAGTAATAATAATGATAACTGTAATGATAATACTAATAATGATAACAATAATAATGATATTACTATTAAGTAATTCTTAACAGTTGTCTTTAAATTTTAATTTTTAAAGCAATCCATTATTTTAAGACTTATGTATTTGCATTTAGTAATGTATGAATTTGATACCAGCTTTTTTTGATAGAATAATAACTATTTTTACGTATTACAAGAATCTGACCTCTGACCTCAAGGCTGGGATCAGAAGCTCCTCCTGCAAATTGATTGAAGCTTTACAATGTCCAGTTTTAATCTGTACCAAGACCCTCCTCGGCCACTCTGCCTGTTCCTGTCTGACCCATCAACAACGCATCACTGTAAAACATAAAGCACCCCTTCGTTATTATAGAGCTGCTGATCCACAACAGAAACCCTGAACCAGTTTAAGTAGTAGACTTAAGACTCACACTTCAGAGTAGTAGTAGGGAGGAATGGAGATTGCTCAGGTTCCCAACCAGGCAGCAACAAAAAGCGATTTTACAGTTCAGCAGAGAATCGGCATTAATGTGAACAAAACCATTCAGACTGTTTTAAACTGGTCTGTTCCAGACAAACCTACTAAGCCGTCACCCTGCTGAGGGGAACCAGACAGCCACTACGTTGGGAGTCTAAAAGCTGAAACGTATGAAGCTTATAAATAAATATAAACATGCTTCTATATGACAGAGACACTGTTTCACAATTCAGCATGCCAAAACAACATCGAGCCACAAAATTATGACCACCTCAACATATATACAGTCTTTATCCATTTTATCAGCTCCACTTAGGACTAATGCACCTTACAGTTACTACAGGTACAGACTGTAGTCTATCTGTTTCTCTGTATACTGTATTACCCTGTTCTTCAATGGTCAGGCCCCCCACATAGCAGGTATTATGTGGGTGGTGGATCATTCTCAGCACTGCAACGACACTGACACGGTAGTGCTGCTGGACACCTCCGTGTCACTGTTGGGCTGACAGCTGTCCACCAATCAAAACTATCCAGACAACAGCGTCTTGTGATTACTGGTGATGGACTAGAGGATGACCAACATTGCACTGTGCAGCAGCAGACGAGCTATCATCTCTGACTTTACATCCACAAGGTGGACCAGCAAGGTAGGAGTGTCTGATCCACTCACACCAGCACCACCCCACCATGTCAGCGTCACTGCAGTGCTGAGAATGATGCACCACCCTCATAATACCTGCTCTGTGGGGGCCCTGACCATTGAAGAACAGGGTAATACAGTATACAGAGAAACAGAAGGACTACAGTCTGTACCTGTAGAGCTACAGAGTGTCCTACAAAACATACATCAACAGAAAACAGTCTACACTTGCAGGACAAGGTACAAACACAGTCAATGACCATAACTCCAGGTTGACATTTGCATTGTATTAAATGAAACTGGGGGCGTTTGACAGAGTACAAAATATAATACTGTCAACAGATCAAAAACAATTTAGCATCAGTTAAAATATCAACCCGGCTGAAAGACTACCAATGATTAATCATGTTTAAGTGCATAGAATTTCCAATCGCTGTAGAGTTTTAATAATCCTTTAATAACCATCATTAAAAGAGAGATACAAAATGTTGAGCTTCTGCATCATTCAAATACACCACAGCTTCCAAAAATAAACCTTTGTCTCAAATGCGACATTATCAAAAAGGTAAAAATGTGTACACCTATTCTACTTGAGTTTAAACTGTAAAACATATCGGGTAAAACCAAAACGGTAAAACAGAAATGATCCGTGGAACCAAAAACTGAGCTTGAAAAGTTCCGACTGAGGTTACGGGAGTACAAAAGGGACCGACATGCAAACCTCCCTGCTATGTCGAGGGCAATCTCTGCATGATCAAAACGGCCTTGATTCAAATGCATAAAAATTGGCCTGCTGAAAATAAAGTACAAAAGAAAAACTGAACAGTAAAAAGTGTTAAATACAACTTCTAAAACAAGAGTAACACAGATCTATACAATGTGGAACCGTGGTCCCGGCGTGGCGATGATGTCGCTGTAGGGCTCAGACTGGGACAGCTCGACGGCTTGCTGTTTCTTCAGGACCAGAAAACTGTAGAACTTGGCGGCGGCCTGTTTCTTGTTGTTGTTCCTGCACAGCTCCAGCAGGCTGATGGATTGGGCTCCAGTTTTAGCCACCACACGCTGCAGACACCAACAGGGGTCAATTAGACTTCAAACCATGCATGAAAATCGTGGATTATTAAGCAAGGACACATGGTGTCAATCATACAAAGCTGCTTTTTCTGTCCCTGGTTATTAAGCATATTGCATCCATATCACATCAAAGTAAATGTATTCTCTTAATCCTCAACTAAAACGTATATGCCTATCTAATGAGGATTTCATTTCCTCCTCCCACCACCACCGAAGGAAAATCTTGGAGAGCAAATAAAACCTCACTGCTACCATGTTACACTCACAAACATGAGGCAAGGACATGCTTGCTCATGTTGACATGTTGAAAGATAAACAGAACAGGAAAAAATCTCAATTCTTGATGTTGGTCATTACACAACACTGCGATCATTTGAGCAACATACCTGAAGTCCATGCAGCATCTGCTGGGTTCTCTTGTTCCATCTTCTCTCTTCTTGGTCCTGGTCTCCTCCTTGACCTTCAGCCTCCTATTTAAATCACACAACGATAAACTCTCATAAGACGGCTCCAAAGCCATGCTACTGAAGTGAAAAGGCAAGCCAGTCATGTTTCTTCATTAATGCCATCACTCCTAACGTCCGTTGACCCATTATATTGTGTCCAATCAAAGATGTTGATTTTTCTCCAAAGAATAAGTCCATTTCCTGAACGTTTAGTCAGAACGATTATTCTATCCTCCATGAAGTAACTCATCAAAGCAAGAAAGCTCTTACCTCCTCTTCCTCCTCGCTGTCATCTTTGTCCTTGCTTTTCTCTCCCAGCAGGTCCAGCTCAGGGACAAGTCTGGAGAGGTTGGTGCTGTCCTCAGGTGGCAGGTCCACCTGCGGCATTTCGAGCTGCTGGGACAGCACAGATTGCTCCACCGGCTGCAGAGACTGATCGAGAATGCCCATCGGCTGCAGAACCAACAGAAACAGCCCACATGATATTACATACATTACACACAAACACCAACAGTTTTCCATAACTGCATAACATGCTTAAAAAAACAGGAAAGAACAATCAAATTAACAACTTCTTTGAACTCTTAAGAACCCATACTTGAGCTTCCACAAATAGCATTATTTATTTTATTACTAAATATTAGTATCACAGCAGTCATTAAGTAATTTATAGTCAATACTGGATGAACGTTTCTACGAACAGCTGAATAACATCTGTTAATTCCAACATGTCAGACTTATTCTGCATATTGCATTTCTACTGAGTTTCCTTTTAGTCAAACCACAAGGACTTGAGGAAAAGCAGTAAAACAGCAGTAGGTCTTTAGGGTTTCACACAGAAACCTGTGATATCACAAAAAAACCTGTAAGGATAAAGATAAGCCTGAGGAACAGAAGGTAACACTAGATTACTCACTGGCAGAATGGTCTCAGGCTCCTGAGACTTGCGCTTGAGTTGTCTGGAAGGGGGTGGCATCAGAGTCTCATCCAGAGCCGTTCGGCTGCCCTCAATAGACGAGACCTGAAGCATGCTGGGCTCCTCCACTATGGTCTGATCTGTGATGGACAAAACACAGCACAATTTACTCTCTACTGTTTCAAAGTTAAGGAACGGCTACAGTTATAAATGTAAGAAATTTTACAACACCCATTACAGTCCCTTAAAAACAATTACTGCTAAGCTGGCAAGCAGAAGAAGTGTTCCACTATTCTGGATGTGCAGTTTACAATGAAAATTTCTTGCCACATATCCTCTGTGAAACCATGAATAACATTTACACACATTGGCAGAGAGTTCCACCCCTCATTTTGAGCAATAGTACCGGAGCAGAATAACTAAACCCTGGCCCATCATCTAAGCATTGTCCAGAACAACCCCAATGGATTATTTGTCTGGACGATGAACAGAGCTGCAGACTGCAGGCAGAGCATTCAACATAAACATCCAGACTAAATAGAACATTTGAAAGCTCTTATTTTTACCATCCAACAAAACATCTGTCAGCATGTGGATAACGTACCGATGACATCTCTACTCTGCGTCATCTGCTCCTCTCGGGGAACTTCAGGGTTCTCAAGCTCCTTCAGGAACTCCTCCAAACTGTCAGCCTCACCACCCTTCCTCCTCTTCCTCAGCTCATCCGGCACCAGCGGGGTCAGGCATCGAGTGAACATCTGCCACAGACAACCAAACTCTAAGCTTTAGTTTTAATTTTACAGAGATGCTAATTTAAGAAATTAAATGCAAGTACGACCTTTTAACACAGAGGCTGTACCAAAGCTTGGATTACACACTACACCAACAATGAGTATTACCAGATCGGATTAAACATTTGTTGAGTCATTTTGCCAGACTAAAGAATAAGGCATGAAGGTCAGGAATAATGCTCTGGTAACGCTCTTATGCAAACCACAGTGAACTAAACACTCACGCTGAAGTAATACAAATCTCTATGTAATGTCCAAACCAAAGTGGAGGCTGTGTAGGTTGACTGGGGAGTTACCTTAAGCAATCTGCCATTCCAGAGTGGCTGTGCAGGCAGGGAGAAAAGCTTCTCCACACCTCCTGTCTCCTTCCACATCATCAGCTTTTTGGTGGGTGGAGCCAGGTCCAGCGTAGTCACAATGTCTGAGTAGTCACTCAGCTGGGCACGGATGGTCTTGCTGTCCAGCTCTTTCAGGCTGTCGACAATCAGCTTCCTCTTCCTCTTAGCCTTTGTCTCTTTCACTGTGAATAATGATGGAACCATCAGAATGTCATTTTTCTGCTCTCCAGGAAATCCTCTCAATAACAAACCAAATTATTATTATTATTATTATTTTTTTTACCAGTGATGTCGATGGGCTCCAGGGCAAAAGCCTCCTCCTCATTGGGAACCAGTGTGGTCTGTTCTGTCTGGTCTGTGGTGTTGGGGAGAGGCTCAGCAGGGCCTGAATCAGGACTGTCTGGAGCTCCTGCCGCTGTTTTAGCAGATAGAGGAATATAAGATACACACAAGAGACCCCAAAATACAACGAAATCGGAATCGAACAAAGTCAAAAGCAAGAAATCCAAACAAACAACCAATATATATGAAAGTACCATTCTGCTTTAAAACAAGATTGACATGGCATTACATAAAGTAGTAATAGAAAATGAACTCACGGGAGAAGTTATCATAGTCGTCGTCGTCATCTCCGTGCTCCGGGGGCATCATAACGCTGTCAGTAATGGCTGGAGGATCATCAAATATTCCACCACCACCATCACTGCTCAGCAGCTTATCCACTGAAAAACCAAACAATACACTTTCACAAACATAATCATTCTATTTAAGCAAATCCACCAAGGACCCATCACACCTTCTAGCAGGAAACACAAATTTCAAATAACACCTTAAAAGCCTTTTACAAAGCTCTTACCGAGTATTCCACCATCACTATTTTCCAGGTTGTCCTCTCCAAAGTCATTATAGTCTAGGTTAGTTGACTTATCAGGCAGATGGGCGGGACCAGGCTCTGCCTCCAACAAAAGATGAGCAGCAGATGACCCGTGGATGATGTCTGCCTCAAAGGCACTTTCATCCCGCATGATCTCCCGGTCGTCCATTCCAAAATCACCTGTCATGCACACCCATACAGAACATTACCAGGGCGCAGTAATAATTCACATATACAAATCATTTGTAAAATATATCCGACCACCAAAAAAAAAAAAAAAAAAAAAAAAACATTAACATACATTAATTATTTATTAGAAGAGCATACAACAGGAGCAGTTCGTTTACTTGAACTTACCAAAGTCATTGTCGGCCATGATGCTGAGATTGCCCACCTCCTCCCTCATCGTGATCTCCTCCACTCGACTCTGGTTCAGTGTAAACTGCTGTGCTACATCTATGTCACTGGTAAAAGTCAAACACAGAGCAACATCGGCTAAACATGGAATCTTAAGTAGTGCATTTGTAAACGACAAACTGAACTACAGATATGACTTTTATATTTAACAGGTCACTGGGTGAAACCTTTGCATGATAAACGACCCTACAGTTCCAATCCTTAGTGATCTGATATTTAACGACTAGTACCAACATTTTAACAAGGAACCCCATTAGGTTGAAAGCGGAACAAACGGCGGGTAAAATAATATTTTATTGCTGTCATGACAAATTATATACTCTCCTAACTAGTAACTTTCGGAGTAAAAACTCACTCAAACACTGATTACATGCTTAATTACAAAGTGAGCATTTTTATAATAGTTAAAAGACTAGGTATTGCAATTTCTTGTACCAAAACAGTGACATTTTGTGGTAACAACAACCACACTTCATTTTTACACAACTCTTTCAACATCTATTCACACTTGGGTTCACACAGGCCGTTTTTGTTGCTGTGCAGATGTAAACAACCTCTGCTCTGACTGCCTGCCACGTATCTTGCCTTATGCAAAAAGCAGTAAATGGTTTGCAGGACATTACCAAACAATGATTCAAATAAGCTGTTTTTCATAAGTGTAGTGAAATTTACACTGCTACACTCTGAAACATTAACAAGGTTCACATACCATATCAGACTCAATAGGAAAAAAAAAAAGTCTGAAGTGTTTGGGTTTCCATATTTGATGCAAATAGACACTAACTAAACTAAACGACTAACATGTCTTAAAGCAGGTACTGAACTTACTCGAGATCTGGAAGGGGCTGATCAAAGTCATGGAATTCCTCTGGCAAGGTGATGGCATTGTAAGCAGCCTCACGGTTGTCTTCAGGGAGGTCCACGACACCTGACGAGCACAGACGATTCAGAACAAACACATCTACCCTTAGCACCGATAGCTGCATCTGCACGTTTCCATTATATACTGTCCAGCACCAACCAGTTAGCACCAGTCTGTCAGAGGCAGGTGTAGCACACAACACAGGTTTGTTTTGTGTCTTGGAAAACAGCTAGTGATGGAGTGCACTGAGAAGTAAGCCTAAGCTGTGGTGGTATATAGGCTTATATGAGAATGCAGAGAGAGATGGTCACCCTGTCTGCACAACCGGCAGAAAGACAATCATGACCACCACCAACTACTTTCCAGTAAGCGTACTGTGCTGCACAGCGCTGCCTTGCTGGAAGCGTATTTTAATAGGCGACTCTGCACAAGACGTTTTGACTTCAAAATCTCTAAAATCAAGCGCTACCAGCCTTAACTACGAGGATTTTGCTTCCCCACCTTATACAGTGCAACAGTTATTATAAGGCCTCCGGTCCCACAATGTACCAATGTACCACTTAAGGTGGAACGGAAATACCTGAACAAGAAGCGGGTGAACTTTTCCTATCAGAAAATGTTAACAGCACTGAAATAATGATTAGCATATTCATGATTTCATGATCAGCAGAAATCAGCGTATTTAGAGGGGAGAAGTTTTTATATAAGACCATGCTTTTAGTTGTCAATAAAACCTAGAGACACTTTCAGTTTGTATTTCTGTACTTCAATACCAATCAATAACTGATCTCAATCTTCATACCGTTTCTTCAACCAGTTAGCCCCAGTCAGACGCAGACATGCAGGCGTAACATGCAACATGGGCTTGTTTTGTGTCTCTGAAAGCTAGTGACGGAGCTCCAGAGATTTTTCAGTCGTCTAATTGAAGTTAGCCTAAGATGTGGTGGTAGTCTGGCTTATACGAAAGTGCAGAGGGAGGCCTGACTGAAGACCCTGACTCTGTACATGAATCTTTAGGTAGGATGTTTTTTTACTTGACGTTGACGTAAAACTCTAGCAGCCTTAACTACGAGGATTTTGCCGTTCCACCTTTAATGGTGCAACAGTTATTCTAATGCCTCAGGTGCCAGAATATAACTGATGGACTATTTGAGGTCAAGAAGCTCAACTGACTTCAGCCTCATGGCAAAGGTGCAGGCAGCACAGGTTGGATATTCTGAAATCAGCTTCTCTAGCGGTGGAGTAGTGCAGTAATGGTGCCACCTTTAAGCTTACTGCACACTCTACGTGATTTCTGTTAGTTGTCAATACAAAACCTAGAGGAATGTTTGTACTTCAATAACACTGACAGCGCCAGTTTTCAGCTCAAATCTCAGACAATAACACATGTGAATGTCATGTGTGCAAGCTTCTGTCCTTACCTGGCCGGAAAGCCATTTTGATCTTAATGAATGCCTCATTACAGTCAGCAAGCAGGTATTTGGCTTTCCTATGGTAGATCCTCACCACGCCCAGGAGAAGATGACCAGACGTACGCAGGGCCATTTTCACCTACAAAAAAAAAGGCCAAATTCAGTGAAAGGTGCTCTGCAACAAGCTTCATCATGCAGTTATATCCCAATAATCGACATCAAACCAGACACATAACAAACCTTGGGCGAGATGATGCTTTCCACACTGCTTTCCAGGTTGCATTCGAAGACATGTGCCTTGGTCAGCTTCTTGTCCCAGTGGGCCGCTAGCCAGATCTTGGCCAACGGCCCACGTTTGCTGAGGACGAAGTGGGCGTAGAACATTGCCCCTGTGATCACTCAAAGATAAAGGATAAGCTACACCTGGGAGACACAAAACAATCATCATAGCGACTTGTTGCTTTAGTAATAGGCGACATCACAGATTTACCCGATCCTCGTTCACCTCAAAAGTGACTAAACCTTGTCTAAACAACGACAGCCAGCAAGTTACGTCCCAAAAAAACGGATTTCAACCTATTAGATCCAAAACATGCAGCAAAGGTTTCGAGCGGAAGACGCTCCATGCAAATCCGCGTCGCTTACAGGCAGCTAGGCTAATTTCAGCTACTCCAAAGTACACCTTATTGGACTAGATTTCGAGTATATACACATTAAAACCGCACCAAAACGTGCAAAATGATTCAAAAGATACCAAATATGTTTTCATGAACCAGCTGCAAAGCCGCAGAGGCGACCAAACGTCCAGGCTAGCTCGGAAAAAAAATAAACACAAAGCTAGCTAGCTGGCTAACTAAACTGTCTTTTAATTAGAGACTTGAACAGACCAGGTTAATGTGCACACAGACAAAAAGCAAGATTGTAGTAAGAATTAGTTTTAGATCGTGTTCACTAACATAGCTACTCAGCACATCCGACACAAATAAGAGACAGCTAAAGTAAACCAAGTTAGCGAGTCAGCAGGCTAACCCATTAGCAAGTGTTAGCTTAGCTCCTCGGAAAAACTAACCTCGCGCTGCCTCCAAAATATGCCCGAACGCACTGGAAATTCAATTTATATATAATATTATGCACGGAATTACTTAATTCGGTCATTTGAAAGCAACCCACAGCAAACCCAAATTGCAAGATCAATGTTAGCTGACGTTGCTAAACAGGCTAACGAGTTCAACTAGCCCGACGGCAGAGTTAGCAGGCTAGCTGGTTAGCTTAGCGAGCGGTCGGAAATTTGGATTAAACTCACCAGAAAAACCGTCGCCGAAATACGGACACGAGTCGGCTTAAACTCACCATTCAACTAAAATGTCTCCGTGCAGGCGTGGGGTGGTGTAAGTTCTCCCTTCCCCACTGGAGAGAGGTTAAAAACGGTTTCCCTCCTTCCTCGTCGCTCTCATTGAATCGCGCTAAGATGGCGCCTCCCGCTCAGCGACGCTTTAAAATCAGCGGGATGTTTACGGTCGAAATTCGGCTGCGGGCGGAGCGAAGGCCGACCAGCGCGCGGGGCGGTGCTCCAATCGGCGCACCTGAGCTGGGTGTACTAGTGCCCTAGATAAGAAGCACACTAGTGCAAGGCGGCTGCCTTCAAGTCCTGTCGGAAATGGCCCACGAGATGGTGACTTGGTGAATATTTTAAATAAGGCGTGGTCACATATTACTATATCGAGGCCACGAATTAATAAATCAAGGCCACGAGTTATGAGAAACCTTAAATTGTGACCTCAGTATAGTAACTCATGGCCTAGTAATATTTTAATATTAATATGTGGCCTTAATAATAGTAACGTGTGTTCTCTGTTTATTCATATGTGATCTCAAAGTAATTTATGATCTCAGTATATTAAATTGTGGCCACAGTGTATTGATTTGAGGTATCAGTATAGTAATTATTTTATGGTCTCATATTTAAGGTCTCAATATAGTAATTTATTATCTTAAAATATTAATTTATGGCCTTAATATAGTAATTGTTTTCCATAAAATATTAATGTATGGCCTCAATATAGTCATTTATGACCATATAATATTTATTTATGGCCTAAGTATAGTAATTGCTGACCTCTGTAAACTAAGGCATGGCAGTTTAGTATACTAATGTATGGCCTCAATATATTAATTTATGACGTCAATACATTCATTTGTGGCCTTGTTATATTAATATTTTGTGTCAGTATATTAATTTGTTGCCTCAATGTAGTAATTTTTGACCATCATATATACATTTGTGGACTCAGAATCTTAATTTGTGGCCTCAATATATTAATTTATGACGTCAATACATTCATTTGTGGCCTCGTTATATTAATTTGTTGCCTTAATATAGTCATTTTTGACCATCATATATTAATTTGTGGCCTCAGTATATTAATATGTGGCCTCAATGTAGTAATTTATGACCATCATATATAAATTTGTGACGTCAGAATCTTTTGTGGCCTCAATATATTAATTTCTGGCCTTGGTATATTCATTTCTGGTCCCTATATATTTGTGGCCTCAGTATAACTATTTATGACCTATATTAACGCAGTGCCTCACTACATACATCTCTAATGTATTTCTCCTCAGTATAGTAATGCATGTTTTCAGTATATTAATTTCAGGCCTCGGTATAGTAATTATTCTGAAGTATGTTTAACCTCTGGACTGGCTGTGTTGTGTATAGTTTGTTTTGTGGGCGGAGTCAGGAGGATAAACCAGTAAAGTGTAATATCGTCTTCGACTGGAGCACGGCGCGACTGCAGCGTTGGTGTATGCAACTTGATATGCATAACTGAACTCAAGCGAGGGTCGATGGCGTTAGTCCTGCTAGTCACTTTCATTAAGAGCTTTGTTTTAGATCTATTATGTATGAGGTCCCATTATTAACATATGTTCAGTGGTCCACCATCACTCAGTACAACTCAGTTCCACACTGTCTCACCTGGAGACTGTCCTCCAGGTACAGCTTTCAGAATGACTCACCTGAGCTGATTGAACTCAGGTGGATGGATCCAGCCGACTGGTGTTAAAGCCTCTCCATGTTAAAGCCTCCATCACACGGAGGTGGCAGTCAGATGTCCGTGGAGTGTAGAGCTGCAGGTGGAAGAGGGCAGCATTGTCTTACAAATCGCTCCCAGCACGGGCCGTTCACCGAGGGCGTCTGCTCCCGACGAACAGGCCTGCATCTCCTCTGGTAATGGGTTCCTTCTTTATAGCCGGGTAAAGGGTTTTCCATTCATATTCCATATCCAGTCATATTTCATTCTGAATACTGACTACCGTGAACACACTGGCACTTGCTGAATGCTACCATAAGGAGGTTTTAGGATCAAGATGAAAATAAATAACTTAATTAATTTTAAAAACTCAGATGATTAACTTCGTAGCTCACTGTAATCTGATAGGCTCCACATTTTAGTCATTTAGTCTTTTTTAACCACACAGTGCTACCAAGCTAAGAGGCTAGGCTACGCTAGGCTAGTATGTCCTTCCTCCAAGTCACGCAAAGCACCAACGCACTGTCTAAGATGCTTGAATGAGAACGCTGACTGCTAATGCTGTTACATCACATGGCCCCATTGGCTAGCGTTGCGCTGAGAGACGGGAAAAGAGGGAGAAGTAAATTTGAAATATTATTCAAATAAGAAACGTTTTCCAGAACATGAATACTAAATCAAAGCTGTGATGTGTACTCAGAATTTTCTGTTCCCTCACACTCGTTTTGGGCTCTCTTGCAAATTTTTTAGTATTCTCTCTCTCAAATATTTTGCATGTATTCACAACAATTACCTATACTCTCATTCATTCGCAATATTATTTCATTCTTTCGGAATAAATTTGAATTAATTTGCAATAATTTTGAATTAATTCGAAATAATTTTGAATTCATTGCTAAAAATGTGGAATTCATTCACAATAATTTTTAATTCATTCGCAAGAATTTTTAATTCATTCACAATAATTTTTAATTCATTCGCAAGAATTTTTAATTCATTCGCAAGAATGTTTAATTAATTCGCAAGAATGTTTAATTCATTCGCAAGAATTTTGAATTAATTTGCAATAATTTTGAATTCATTCGAAATAATTTTGAATTCATTGGCAAAAAAGTGAAATTCATTCGCAAGAATTTTGAATTAATTTGCAATAATTTTGAATTAATTTGCAATAATTTTGAGTTCATTCACAATCATTTTTAATGAATTCTCAATGATTTTGAATTCATTGGCAAAAAATACATTGCATGTATTCACAATGATTACCTATACTCTCATTCATTTGAAATAATCTTTAATTCTTTTGGGAATGATTTTGAATTAATTCGCAATGATTTTGAATTCATTTTCAATAATTTTTAATTCATTCGCAATGATTTTGAAGTCATTCACAAAAAATTGGTATTCATACGCAATAATTTTAAATTCATTTGCCAGAATTTTGAATTCATTCGCTATGACTTTGAATTCATTCACAATGATTTGGGGTTTATTGCTTGCAATAATCTCTCACTAATTTTGCTTTCACCTGCAGAGGTCTGGTGTTCCCTCTTAATAATTTTGGATTATGACCGTGTATTCTCTCTCGATGAGTTATCATTCCCTTGCAGATGCTACGGGGTTTTAATGGGAACACATAACTGCGAGACAATGCAAAACATTTACAAGGTGATGTAAAAAATATCCAGGGAACCCAAAGATAACATTCATTAATGAGAGCTGAGAAGTGGACCTATTCTGTGTTGGGCCGTCTTTTAGGAACGCTGGAGCCGAGCCTACTACAGCGTTCATCATAATACTAAAACTGAGACTAAGTAAAAATCAACGACTGATACTTAAGACTGAAGCTCAATTTAAAACAAAAATAAACTGAAAATTATACTTTATTTATATATATATATATATATATATATATATATATATATATATATATATATATATATATATATATATATATATATATATATATATATATATTGCCAAAAGTATACACTCGTCTGCCTTCACGTGCATGACATCTTGTTCTTAATCCATAGGGTTTAAAAAGATGTACCACCCTTTGCAGCTATAACAGCTTCAACTCTCCTGGCACGACTTTCCACAATGTTAGGAATGTGTTCATGGGAATTTCTGACCATTCTTCCAGAAAAGCATTGGTGAGGTCAGACACTGATGTTGGACGAGAAGGCCTGGCTCTCAGTCTCCGCTCTAATCCATCCCAAAGGTGTTCTATCAGGTTGAGGTCAGGACTCTGTGCAGGCCAGTCCAGTTCCTCCACACCAGACTCGCTCATCCATGTCTTTATGGAGCTTGCTCTGTGCACTGGTGTGCAGTCATGCTGGAACAGGAAGGGGCCGTCCCCAAACTGTCCCCACAAAGTTGGGAGCATGAAATGGTCCAGAGTCTCTTGGTCTGCTGAAGCATTAAGAGTTCCTTCACCGGAACAAAGGGGCGGAGCCCAACTCCTGAACACCAACCCCACATCATGATCCCTCCTCCACCCAACTTTACACTCGGTCCAATACAGTCAGACAGGTACCGTTCTCCTGACATATATATCTATATACTCTAATGACACTGCAGTATAATAACCCCACCTGTAATTCATGCTCCCAGTTGGAATACGTTTCCAGGCCTGTCGAAGTAGAGGCCGGATCAGGCCTGGGCGTAGTAGCTCTGGGCTCTGCAGACGGTTCTTAGCGATGTTTCAGTTTTGAAGCTGAAATCCCGACGAGAGGGTTTAAAGAGGACGCAGAGCTACGCTCTAAACACAGTTCATCAAAAACATTCCAGACACGCGGTGCAGTTTCCGAACGCGGCCACTTCCCGTCTCAGACATCAAACTCACGCATGCTAATTCGCCCTGGCTGGAAAGCGTCATTTTCAAATCAAGGCTAGCTAATTGTTTTCTTTGTACTGCGATCGGCTTTCGCAGCAGAGCGCTTCATCTCACCCCCATGCAGCGTTCAGGCAAGTGGTCTGATGAATATTTCATATCCCACCCACATAATCCTAGCAGGACTGAGAGGCAGTGGAGCCAAAACACCGAATACGTCAAATACTTTTAGCATCGTTGTGTTTGTGGTTTCGTCGTCGTCAGTTCGAGCTGTAAGATGCTTCTGGTGGTTCAGGTTCGCGGGACGTTTGAGATGATGAAGTCGTTTGATCCATTAAAACATGATTCAATAACAACCTGCTCATTTTTAGGGCCGGCCAGTTGTACTGAGGGCTCTAGCTTCACCACTGCCTGTTTGTGTATGCTGAGACTCCATGGTCAGTCTTTATGTAGCTCCAGGGCAAAACCAAAGGAGCGGACTACAAGGCCTCTCTGGACAGTGCTACAAGCACCACAGCTTCTACACTGGTCGGCTACAGGGAGCTGAAACACTCCTTATAACTTCAGCGTGAGGGGGGCGGGGCTAGACTGTGGTTGGCTGAATAGGTGGATGTGTTTAAAAGGGTTGGCGTTTGTGACATCACAAAAATGTGGAATTTAATGACAGGCTGTTTCTGAAGCCCGGTTAGCCTAAATGAACTGTATGGAGCGGGGAGTCCACAGCATGCTTCAGCGTTATATTTGAAGGTCTATTATGGTCATGATTATGATTATTAGTAGTAATAATATTCATTCACTCATTCATTTATCTTTTAAACTGCTTGTCCTTCGTGGGGGGTGGGGGGGATAATGGAGGCTGTTGTAGCAGTCATTGGGCAACAGGTAAGAGACACCCTGCACAGTCCATAACAGTATTATTATTATTATTATTATTATTACATGCTCTATTAGTAAATTATTAAAATAATATGGGCATGCTCCATTTTATACATATACACTATATGTATGTATGTATGTGTATATATATATATATATATATATATATATATATATATATATATATATATATATATATATGCGCATGAATGCATTAGTAGATTTTGAGCAGTGTTTAGGGTCGTTGTCTTGCTGGAAGATCCAGCCCCGGCGCAGCTTCAGCTTTGTCACTGATTCCTGGATATTGGTCTCCAGTATCTGCTGATATTGATTGGAATCCATGCGTCCCTCAGCTTTAACAAGATTCCCAGTTCCTGTACTGGCCACACAGCCCCACAGCATGATGGAACCATCACCAAATTGTACTGTAGGTAGCAGGTGTTTTTCTTGGAGTGCTGTGTTCTTTTTCCTCCATGCATAACGGCCCTTGTTCTCCCCAAATAACACAGCACCTTATTCCAAAATGAAGCTGGCTTGTCCAAATGTGCTTTGGCATACCTCAAGCGGCTCTGTTTGTGATGTGGGCGGAGAAAAGTCTTCCTCTGCATCACTCTCCCATACAGCATCTCCTTGTGTAAAGTGCGCCGAATAGTTGAACGATGCACAGTGACTCCATCAGCAGCAAGATCATGTTGTAGGTCTTTGGTGCTGGTCTGTGGGTTGACTCTGACTGTTTTCAACATCCTTCGCTTCTGTTTATTCCAGATTATTCTTGGTCTGCCACTTCGAGCCTTGACTTGAACTGTGCCTGTGGTCTTCCATTTTCTCACATACATATATATATATACCTAGATACAATATTTTGCTGTACTGGCCACACCTGGTATAAAGGTG
>JAMWET010000776.1:17500-27500 GCA_024036415.1 Prochilodus magdalenae | reverse complement strand
CACCTTAAAACCCTCCAGAGTGGAGCTGTACAGGAGGAGGACCCAGCTTTCTTACCCTGCAGTGGAGCCGATAGAACAAGGTTTATTACCAAGCAGGTTTGGAGCGATTCTATTGGTCGGTCCATCATGAATATTCACAAGAATAGGCCACGCATGTGACGTAAGCTGACCCAACAGCCACAATTGTGGACATTCAGCGAGCAGTGGTGTCCTCCATGAGTCTTCCTATTAGTGCAGCACCATTGGCAGACGGCTGCACCACGCAGGACTACATGCACACAGGCCGTTACCACGACTACCCTTAACACCACGTCACCGTCACCAAAGACTGCAGTGGTGTCGTACCAGACTGTCATGGAGGGACTCAGAATGGCAGCGGGTCATCTTCAGTGACGAGTCCCGCTTTAGTCTTGGTGGAGACGACCAACGAATCCGTGTGTGGAGGCACCGTGGTCAGCACCAAGAAGTCCAGAAGGCCTGGTGTCACTCCACCTCCACCCCTACCGCACCATCTGCAGGAACTGTGTGAGGATGTTCAAGCTGCATGGGATGGATTATCACAGGACTCCATTAGGAACCTCTACAGCTCCATACCGAGACGTCTGGCATGTTGGGTTAGCAAACACGGCGGCCTGACGCCATACTGAGAGACAGACTTCTGTATGTGTAGCTCAATAAATATTGATCATATCAGTCTAAATTTATCATCAGTTATTGATCCTGGTCACCTTTATCTTCCTTCCCAACACCACCGCACTCCCACACCTCCTTCTGGACCTTAACGGTCCAATCTGCAGGCCTGAGGCTGAAATTCCCAAGTTATGAGTTGCATGCAACATCCTTTCCATGCAACTTGGAACAAAGTTGCACACGACCCATTCTTCATTCTACTAATTAGCCAAATTAGCCGCTAATGATTCATTTTCTTCTGTTTGGGTTCCAAAGTCTGAGCACTGTGCAGAGAACATTCATCCAGCTACTTCACAGTAAACAGCCTGTAGCAGCTGTGAAGGCCTTTAGCTGGCTAGTTAATGCAGCTGTTTGCAGAAACGTTCGTTGCCGTGGCTCAGGAAACCAACCTCGAGTGAGTCAGCTGGGTTGGGGTGGTGGTGACCACAAAGTTGAAATGCTTACACGTCGTGGCTGGAGTGTATAAACACTGGGGCCACTCACTGTCCACTCTATTATATAAGCCTTGTATAGGGAGGGTCGCCGGTTCGATTCCCTCAGCTGACAGGAACGACTGACAGGCCCTTGAGCAAGGCACCTAACTCCCAAATGCTCCCCAGGGGGCGTGGGTAGGGCTGCCCACCACTCTGGGCAAGGACAGGACGCAGCCCGCAGGGCGCTGCCCACAGGACGCAGCCCACGGGACGCAGCCCACGGGATGCTGCCCACAGGACCCTGCGCACAGGACGCGGCCCACAGGACGCTGCCCACAGGACGCAGCCCACAGGGCGCTGACCACAGGGCGCTGACCACAGGGCGCGGCCCACAGGACCCGGCCCACAGGACCCTGCCCACAGGACGTTGCCCACAGGACGCTGCCCACAGGACGCGGCCCACAAGACGCTGTTGTGCTGGATAGTTCTGGTTGGTTTACAATTCTCAGTGACACTGAGGTGTCCAGCAACACTACTGTGTCTCACACCAGCCCAACACACACTAACACACCATCACCACCACCTCAGCGTCACTGCAGGGCTGAGAATGATACACCACCGGCATGGTACCTGCTCTGTGGTGGTCCTGTGGTGGTCCTGACCATTGAAGAACAGGGTAATACAGTACACAGAGAAACAGATGGACTACAGTCTGTACCTGTAGAACTACAGCGTGTCCTATAAGGTCAGTGGAGCTGAGAGAATGGACAGTACCTGTAGGTAATAAAGGACTCGGTGGGTGTGGCCTAGCAGTGCAGGCTGCTGTACAAGGAACCCGACTGATGGTTCAAATCACAGCACAGAACCCCACATGGTTCTCATACAGCATATATGCCCAGTCAGCAAACCACATACCGGAGACATGCATCAAACACCTGACCACTCAACTAGTGCATTCAGTCTGAGGATGATTCATTAGGATTCCTGGGGTGTCGTCTCCCCCGTGGTGTGTCTCTCTCTCGCCCAGGCGACCACCCACATTAGCATGTTCCCCATTAAAGCCCCCCTGCGTGAGCTGCCCTGGCCAATTACAGTAAGCCACAGTGTTCATGTTCAAACAGTGCCGGCGGGCCTACCGGTGAGCCCATGGCCCTGGAAGCGATCAGGCCGCCTCGGTGATGTTATCTACGCGTCTGAGCCCACGGCAGGGAGATTTGCATGAGATTCGGGTCAGCACCAACATGCCACGGTACGATTTCGCTTGGCCCCAGTGGAAGGCACCGGAAAAGCACAGATGCCAACCAGGCGTGCGATGCAAGTCTAGGACTGAACTTGGAAATGGAAAGTAGACTTCTGCAATATGCCCAGGGAAGCCGAGGCTCCGAGCCGTCAATGATTCATGAGTCACTGAGAGTTCCGTCATCCCTTCAGCCGTGCCTAAGCTTTCACGAGAGGTGAAGGCAAGCTGCGGAAAAGGCCGAGGCGGATCATAGTCCGCCGCACACGCACGCGTCACCGATTCGCCACGCCAGACGTGCATTATTATTAGGCCGGCGTGGAGCGAGGGCTAGAAAAGTCTCTCAAGGCCTCAAAGCTCAGCCGAGAAATAATCTCACACCCATACGGCATGTTCAACAGTCCTACAGCCCCCGTACGCAATAATCTCCCAGACTCAGACGCCGCGCCGCGACTTCAAGCCCTCCAGATTCCCAACAGCAGCCGTCTTTGAAACCATTTCAAATGAATTCCAGCTCAGAGCTTTTGCATAATTGAATTAAGATGTAAACAAAGTCATTCAGGGAGGTTTGATGTCAACCCTCTTAAACTTGCAGGCAGTTGTACACAGTGGTGGGGATTGGAGCCAGGAAGCAAAGTGGTTAGCCCCTCTCGAAGCTCCCATACAGAGAGTTTTCACATGAGGTGGTTATGAACACACTGCCCGATGATCAGTTTATGGTAGTTTATGGTTTATCAGCTATGGTAAAAATATTTGGCCCACATCTGTGAATGATTTTTAGAGATACATGCAGGGCGATCGAACCCTAACACAGAAATACAGCATAGGCTTTAGACACTGTCCAGCTAAATCAGGCTAAATCTATACCTCCTCTTAAAAGCGTTTTTCAGACGCATCGCTATTTCTACCATCATCGGCCTTCGCTACACTACAGTCTTCAATACTCAGTACTCTTCTAATGTCTAGTTAAAAGACCTTAAATGTCACATTTTGAAATCGCCATAAGCTCACTTTTTGATAAGATTATTTTATTTATTAAATTTCTCACAGTATTGGCAGATAACTGGTCTGTTTCAATCAAATGTCTTTGGGGAAAAAAAGCTAAATTAGCTGCTACTAGAGTGACAACATTTAGCTTACAGAAATCCCTTAAAACAAGCAAAAAATAAATGAATAAATAAAATCTGGAAATAATCTTGAAATAAATCATCTTTAAATGGGTTTCCAATAATCTAAAAATTTGATTTTAGATAAAGACTTTATATATAGATTAAAAAAAGCAATGTTTGTGTAAAAAAACAAAATTAAATGTGTCACATGACATTATATATATATATATATATATTACAGCATCATTGGTAAAAAGCAATTTCATAGAAACTGAATTATTATTTTTTTAAAATACATCTTAATTTGTTTTTAATGTTTTTCATCAACTGATTTCTGCAGGTCATTTTCTTACAGTAATAGCAATAAAAATAAAAAAATATCTGAAAATAAGATGCATAATCTTAAAATTTGCATATTTATTATTTATAAATGTATTTATTTTATATATATGTTTACTTTGCAGGAACTATGCAATTTATTTTTTTGCACCCTCATTGCTAAAAATAATTTCGGGTGTGTGCTTGTGTGTGATCTGAGCGCTTTTGCAATTTGCAGTGCAAAAGTTCCCCCACTGAAAAATGATCCACTGAGAGACAAAATCCAGGATTAGATCGAACTCAGCTCACAGTTAGCCAGTTCAGACAGACGCCATGTCGGTATTAGATGTGTCCTAGGAAGTGTAAAGACACAAAGACATGCCAAACCAACAAAATTAGCAAACATTATTTATTCCTCTTTTTTATAAAACCTTTTTCTTACAAAACTGTAAGTTACCTAGTATTGTTCTTAGCTCTGTAAAATAAGGTCTTTTAATTACACTGGTGTCTGCACTGGGCAAAAGGGTCGCGATACAATGTGTCCACATATCTGATAAATACACAGGTAAGCACTGTCAACAAAAGTGAAGCCGGTACATCACCGAGAGAGTCTTCTTCCTACGAGGCATGGTAGGAATGTCGGTTACAGCATAGTTTCGTAATGAATCCCCCCCCCCCAAAAAAAACATTCCAGTGTTAGACAAAGTAAACCAGACTAATGCGTATTACTGGATAAGAACAGAAGGTCTGTCTCGACGCTGATCGCCAAAACAGAGGAATGGGAGCTCGTTTTCCACGAAAGGCAAATGAAAAACAACTCAAGACGTGTCTCAAGAAAAGGCACATTTGTGTAATTAAGAGATTCAAAGAAAAACGCCCGGTAAGATCGTGAGAATGCGCAAGCTGGAGAATGACTTCCTCGAGAAAGCCCACTACCACAGAAGAAGAACACTCACTGTCACACATACAAAAAGCAGATCTCTCAGACGAACGCACTCTGTGCTTTCAATAACACCGAGATCCCATCGTAAGGTTCTCTTTTCCTCCCAGCAATTCATTTCCCTTGATTACGATGACAGACGCGAGCGGCTCATTTCGTCTTTCTGGCAGTAACTTCAGGCGAATCTTGTATGGAGGACAGGAATGGCACCAGATGGACATGGGAGGAATAGACAGCGTCGTTAATGACGTTTCCATCAAAAGTATCTAAAGAACCCGTGAGCTCAAAGCACACAGGCTTGGACTCATTTCTGTGGGGGGAAATAAAAACGAGCCCTCCAGACTGATGATGACGACGGCCATCTTTCAGATACACCTCAAACAAACGCGGTAATGAAAAGCTTAACAGTCGTCAGATCGGTTCACGTCTGATCTGAATGTTCAAGACACATTCCGGTTTTAGTACTTCTGGCCACAAGCGTACAAGTTCCCAATTCTCTTTGTAGGGCGGAGGGAAAAAAGGGACTGATGGGTAATTGAATAGTATGGTTCTCTTTAGTCCGGCTGTGTTCGACGATGTCTAGAACGAGGGTGATTTAATATGTACACAGTCCTATGCAAAGTTTTGAACAGCCCCCAAGTAATGATCACTTTGTTGATCTTCTACACAGAAACCAAACTTTCCCTGCAAATTCTAGTCAAATTTCTATTTCTTTGTTTACAGGTGCAGAAAGCGATGCTACTCCGATATCCTTTGTTAAACCCAGTGAAGAATTCACTGCTGGTATGCTTTCTGATCATTCTGTGCAGGTGCTGGTGCTGTTACACAGCCCTGGATCTGAAATTAGGAAATAAACAAAGTGGCTAGGCTCAAGCTGGACTCTTTCAGCCAATCAGCAACAGGAGGCCTCACGCGCTACGTGCTAAGCTCCACGCGTTATAATTAATAAGAGATGGCTGAGAAAAGGTCATATAGAAGACATAAAGAGAAAAGATTCAGAAGGAAGTTCTGATGTGGATGGTGTAGCTCAGCAGATAACACCACCACATGTGGGAGACATGGGGTTCAAATCCCAGTCTGGGTGACTATGCTGTACTACACCAATGAGAGTCCTTGGGCAAGACTCCTAGCTCTGGATAAGGGCGTCAGCTAAATGCCATAAATGTAAGTTCTGAGATCAGGCAAGGGCTACGGCATCACGGAGGGGTTCCACGATCTCCAAGAGATGTCTAGGCCTAAGTCTGCTTCCTATTCGCCAGAATCTTGTTCTAATTTTCTTGTTCCATCTTAAATGAGGTGCCGGAATGTAACCGTTGCACCATTTGAGGCGTATCTGACTAGCTGGGGTGGGTAGTTCTGGACAGCTGCACCATGTTAGGTTAAACGGGAAAACTCCGACAAGGAACGTTGAAAGGCATAAAAGGGGTACGGAGCCGGCTCTGTTTCTACTAGACACATGGGGACCATAGCTTACAATTGTCCTTTCACAGAACCAGTAGGTCTGTATTCTTTAGTCCCGTTTGCTAACGTTGTTAGCGCTGTAGCAGCAATTGTAGCAGCAGTTTGCTAACCCACAGACAAGCTACCATCAGTCACATTCCTCGCCGTGGTGTTGTTTGCCCTCTGTTATATATCAGGGTTTTTGTCAATTGAGTGGACGAAGGGTTTTATGGTCACTAAGACTTTTTAAGAAAGCCCATTGGCCCCCAGTTCGAGTTAGCAACGCATACCCAGCAATGTAGGGGGTGGAGCTTCTGAAGGCAATCGCTTGCCAGAGAACTGCTGTCCAGAATCGCTCGCATGAACAACAAAGAATATAGCATGTGTCCAGATTTTGCGTTTCTTTTTCCCCCGCAAATAAATTATTCCAGGAAATAACAATTAAAGGTGCATTGAAATATGTTCTCTGGCTTCTTTACGCTTTTAAAACCATACTTTTCAAAAACATACTTTGACGAGGGGTGCCAAAACTTCTGCACACAACTGTATACCTTCATGATAAGTTCAGGGATGATTATAGAGTAGGACCCTTCAACAGCTACAAATGACATGCTGAACGTGTTGGTGAGGACAACCTAGTCACTCCGGTCTAATCAACCGCCGATAAGCTAGATTACGTGTGGCATAGCCGAAACATCTGGAGTAAAAAGGTAACATAGAAACGATATTCTATTTCTATGCTTCTTTCTAACTTCTAATGATTCTCTTCCACTTTTCCTAAAAGGAGCCATTTGTAAGAGCTGGAGTCTAAAAGATTCCAAAATGAACTATAGGATCAACAGAAGGTGACGGAATAACAGTTTTGGCAGTAAGATCTCTACCGTGTTGCAGAAATATCAACTGAAGTTAGCATGCTAACCAGCTAGCCCTGGTCCTGCCTTGTAATACCACTCTGTACCTGAAGAGGCGATAGCGAGTCACTGTAGAGTGGAATCAGACCAACATGAGAGGATGAAGAAGTAGCTCTGCTGCACCGCCAAGGTATTCTAACCTCTTGTCAGTGATGTTGAAGGTGCTGAGATGTCTAATGAAGCAGTTAGCATGCTAACCAGCTAGCCCTGGTTACTCCTGCAGTACCACTGTAGCGCTGGAGGAGTGGAATCGGTCCAGCATGAGAGGGTGAAGTAGCGGTGCTGCTGCCCCAACGGTGTCTTCAAACCTCCTATCAGTTATGTTCAAGGAGTTGCTCCCGGTTTGATCATTCAAAGCAGGCAGCCAATAGAGAGAGGCGCAAACAACAATGGCGGGCGAAACCACGTTCATAGCAAAACAAAAGAAGTGGTATGAACAGGAGCAAAACGAAAACGGCAATAGCATTGTTTTCTGAGGGAGGAAGTTAGATGAACCTGCTGTGCTAATTTTAAAGTGGTACAGAATAGAAGCGGGAGAAACTGATGTCGCCCCCTACTGTTTGGAGTACGAATGACAGTTTACGTTATCTTACAAATCGCTCCTTTAACATCTATGGCCACAGAGCTATTCCTTTTGTTTTTGCCTTGCCTCGTCTCGACTGAAAGTAAAAATAAGACTAGTGTTTAAAATCTCAGATTAAAAAGGTGCAAAACCTCCAGCTATGACAGACTGGTATTTTGATATGGCAGTAAAATAAAATACAATTTACAAAATACATAAAAAAAAATGCGCAAATTTTGTGAGGATTAATTATGTATGGAATTTTTAGTTTTATAGAAACAGATGAAAGTTACAAAATTCAAGAACTATAAAATGTTTTCGGTGGTGTAGTGTTCTACTTTCAGATGCCATACACAAAATGGAACCAAAGGGACATCGTGAAGGTCCTGACGTCTGCCAGCAAGTTGGTTACTATGGTCAACACAAGAGTGGCAGTTACACTGGAGGCTTCAGTATTTGCTTAAAAAAAGTTAAAACCGTGATCTTTAGTTCACGGATCCCAATAAGAGACCACAGGAGATGACGTGAGGATGACAGAAAAAAAAACAACAACAAAAAAAAAAAAAAACAGGATCAATAACTTTGGGTTAATCTGAGAAACAAGTCCATGTTATTTAGATTAACCAAAACACAAGCAGCATGACCAAGGGGGTCCTGCATCCCCACAAAACCCCTTGGGACTCCCAGAAGCACTCTACTTCGTAAGGTCAGGCACTGCGACGCTGTAGTTCCTGTAGGAGTGGCTTGCTTTATCCAACTGGCAAAAACCCCCGAACCTGCAGTAGTGTGAAATTTATGTGCACTTATTTTGGTTAGGGCTTTTAGGATCAGACGAACACATTGCGATCGAAGAACATCGATGATGATTGTTTTCTGACAGTGATTTCGTTAAGCACAAGGCGCTCTCCTCCCCCTTCTCACTCCTGCCTGGCTCGCTTTCCCACCCACCAGGGCTCCTCCTGGCTGGCTCGCTTTCCTGAGGGTTTCACCGCCCCCTGTTAGTCCCCTGCACAGTCCGAGACTCCAGGGGGCTCTGCCGTTACGTCTTGTCCCCTTCCAGCGTTCGTGGAAGAGGTGGCTCAGGTTCGTTAGAGTCTCTCAATGTCTCTGTACTTCTTGCGCAGTATAGACACCTGGTCCTTGAACAGAATCGGGTCCAGCCTCATCTGGGAGTGGACCAGAGGCATGGTGCCAAACCAGCTGGCAAATTTGTTCATGCAAGTCTGCCGTTGGGCGAAATGGTCGGGGTCCGCCCAGCGAGAGGCTCTCGTTGTCTACCGGGAAGAGAAAGAGGACAGTCAGTAAAGTCACCTTGACAAAGCCGCCATGTGTACACCCACCCAACACAGCCACCCAACACAGCCACCCAACACAGCCACCCAACACAGCCACCCAACACAGCCACCCAACACAGCCTCCCAACACAGCCTCCCAACACAGCCTCCCAACACTGCGTCCACCCAACACTGCGTCCACCCAACACTGCGTCCACCCAACACTGCGTCCACCCAACACTGCGTCCACCCAACACCGCCACCCAACACCTCCACCCACGGGCACGTTTTTCATCCTCGGCCATTCTTTGGTTCACGTTCTTGGTTTCTTTAAACCCAGCTTTCAGAGTTCTAACATCTACTTCACACCACAGTCTCGTTCCCCTGTTCCCACGCTCAGACTTTTCTTCGGTCCAACACGGACAGCTGTTGCTGTAAATGCCTCTTAATTTTTTGTTTGTACAGAAACTTAACACACACGTCTCTGCAGCACGAAACCACTCTCACCTCATCTGGGAACGTAGCCTGACAGTAGTAATGAACCAAGTGCATGAAAATATCAAAGCAGATTTATTTTTATTTTTAATTTGCTGATTTACTTACAGTTTTGAATAAACACATTAAACACAAAAACCTAGGAGACTATCACCTAGGAGACTGATCATCATCAACTGTTTATAAAGGTTTGATTCCTAAGCTTTCAAAACTGAGGTGATAAAAACTTTATTATTATAAAATAAACATTATACTATTTAGAGTATGATGGCATGTGACAAAATCAAAACCAAAACCAACTCTACAATATAATGGCTGGCCATCCAAAAAAAAAAAAAAAGAAAAAAAAAGCTATACTTTGTCATTTGTGTTTGTTTCCTTTATATAAAATATTTTATTTTCATATATATATATAAGAAATATTTCATATGAAGGAAAAAACACAAATGACAAAGTATAGCTTTTTTTTTTTTTTTTTTGCTTTATTCTGTGTATCGGGCAGGATGTTCAGGCACTCTCTTGATACTTCACATGTACAGATGAAGATTATACAGGTCTGATATTCTTAGCCATTCCTTTCATGGGGGACTGAAAAGCACAGCTTAATTTTT
>JAMWET010000776.1:0-12500 GCA_024036415.1 Prochilodus magdalenae | reverse complement strand
GTAAATAGACTCAAATCAGGTCCAGAAACTCTGGATATTATTCATCATCAGTGATCCCACATGCTTTTTAATTTCTCCCATCTGTAAACTTGAAATGACCGTCTGCCTAAAACGCCAGGTGTTCCTACCTTGCTTTCTCCCTCGATGACAATGACGGGTTGAGACGTGGCAGGCCAGCGGTGCTTCGCAGGAAGAGGCTTGTCACAGTTCCACAGGACAATGATCTAACGGACACGAAGGAATGATTACAGCCAGGACAACACAATCAAAACAAGCTGTAACTAATCGCCACAAGAGGAGAAACATATCATCCAGACATGTTTAATGAAGAGCTTCAGGGGACGTGTGGCGTTTATATGGTGCCTGACAGAGTTACATAATACACACAGTCCTCAAACTCGCATCCTGTGCTGCAACACCGTCGACAGGATAACCATTTTCCTCGTTAATACACCTGATGCAACCCATGACGGACTCGTATCCTAGAAGTCCATTGTATTTATGAATGTGTGTTTAAGGAACAAACCGGAAATTCCCCAAGACATCGGGATATTTTCTAGAATGCAATAGCAAATGAATCTGTGGTTGTTGCTTCTCTTGGATCTTTATTTAACGAACAAAAAAAGCAAAGAAAAAACCTCCAATATTGTCACCGACATGCATTTTGTAAATATAAATCAACTTTAGAACTTTTAGAACCAGTCTGTAACATTACATATCCTTATAATTACTCCTTTAGTGGTTTGAGAACTGGGAATACTGATCACTCCAGGTTTGCAAGTGGAATGTTTAATCATTCCTGCTGGATATAAGACGTCAGCTGCTCAACAGACCGTGAACGTTGTCGTCTAAGTTTCCTCTTCGTGATGCGCTATACATTTTCAATAGGTGACAGTTAGACAGATGTGGACTGCAGGCAGGATGGGCACCGTGGGCACCGTGTGCCGCATACCGTGGCATGACAACTCAGGATGGCTGCTTTCGGCGACTCATCTAACCACAGCACACATCTCCACCGTCCTCCCTAAGAGTTTCTGGAGGCATTTCTTGACGTACCCGCGGACTGTGTTAAGTGGAAATGGTTTCCAGAAGCGCTCCGGAGCCCATGTGGCTGTATTTACCCAGTAGTGTGATGGGTTTCTAATGGAAGGCTGTCTGAGGATTTTAAGGACTCAGACATGCAACACTGATTTTCCCGGATTTCCTACGTGCGGTAGACGTGGAACACCTCGTATTCTTTGTATACAATCCATTTCTGCATACCACCAGTCGAATCTCCCTCTATACCCAATCATGGTGCCCTCACTTTTTACCAACTCACCTGGTTACTGTGATTCAAAACTGTGTAACCTGAATGTTTTATAAATGTCCTCACACTGATATTTTAACAGGCATCAAATTCCAAATTTGTTTATACACCAGGTGGCCAGCCAGAACATTAAAAGTCATTGCTCTGTACTTTTGTAAGTGGAACAAAGATTGTTATTACATCTTCCAAAACTTCACCAGCAGAATGTACCACTTACTATGAACTCCATATATGGAAACTACAGGGGTTGGACAATGAAACTGAAACAGCTGGTTTGAGACCACAGTCATTTATTAGTATGGTGTAGGGCCTCCTTTTGCGGCCAATACAGCGTCAGTTGGTCTTGGGAATGACATATACTGCGTCCTGCACAGTGGTCAGAGGGAGTTTAAGCCATTCTTCTTGCAGAATAGTGGCCAGGTCACTACGTGATGCTGGTGGAGGTTCGTCCTTCTTGGTGGTATGCTGACATTACCCTGGATACCGTGGCTCTTGATACATCACAAAGACTTGCTGTCTTGGTCACAGATGCGCCAGCAAGACGTGCACCAACAGTCTGTCCTCTTTTGAACTCTGGTATGTCACCCATAATGCTGTGTGCAGTATTTTGAGCAGAACTGTGCTCTTACCTGCTACCTGAACCTTCACACTCTGCTCTTACTGGTGCAATGTGCAGTTAATGAAGATTGGCCACCAGGCTGGTCCAATTTAGCCATGAGACCTCCCACACTAAAATGACAGGTGTTTCAGTTTCATTGCCCAACCCCTGTAAAAAGCCAAAACAGCCTGCAATTCACTGTTTGTCCAACGTCACCTACAACATTCTAGCAATGCTTGTAGCAGTTGCTTGTAGCCCCGCCCATTTAGAGCTTTTTGAATTATGTACAATACAGAGCAGCCAATCAAAGCCGATGTACATATAGCAGTGTGAAGGGCAGAGTAATGCACAATAATCAGCTCATGCCAACCCCCCCCCCCAAAAAAATATATATATGCCTAAAACAGTATAGGAATATGGACCCCAAGACACTTAAATGAGTTTCTTTATTGACCAGCTTCACCCATCGGCTTAATCATATGTCTTTTTCTTAAATATGTTTGTGAGAAAGGTCCTAGGAAAAGGCCTGTCAGATTTATGATATAAACTAAGTGTGCCTAGATTTTGATCTGACCTAAAAACAAATCCCCCCCAAAAAACACTGGTGAACGTCTGAATCTTCATGAGAACTGTGTGAGTGATTACTTCTAAAGAATTGTTGGTGAATGAGGCCCATATTTCCATCGGTGGATTTCCCAAACACTCAATCAGCAGTGACAACTACTTCCTCTGTCCATACCTGGGCACAGTACTGAGATTTGGCCACAGCTACCAGCAGTTTCAGGATGGGCTGAGACTGGGACACCAGCGGGGTTACTGCATGGATGACTGCTGTGAAGAGGGTCTGTGGCTTGATACCTGCGAGGAAAGGTTTCGATTAGCTCTGAGAGGAAAAAGCTCACCGCATATATACATACATACACCTCTCCGGTATTTCAGCATCAAAGTTTCTCCCACTTTCATCCCTGAAAGGCGTAAACTTCAAATACTCCGAATTAACGCCGACCCTTGTAAGCACATAACGACGGGAACAAAGGCCCGGTAATACTAACCGAGGACCCAAGCAAAAGTACAAAGGAGACCTCGGAGGGCCGACACGGGTTTAAAGCTTATGTTTACAAGCAATGAAAAGAATTCAGGTCTAGACTGTGACTCATCTGCCCTTTCTAAGATGAGGACGGTAAAAACAGCTCTGGCACATCCCGTCACCGTGGGATTAGGGGCTTTTCCTTCAAACATGCCAACGCTGTATATATACGCCAACCATTATATTTAAGAATCGCGCACCACGTGTAATTAGACACCATACAAACAGGGTGTCCATTATCAGCCAAGTAATTACACAAGCCTATAACCACGCAGCCTCCTATGAAGACGTTTCACTCTCACAGCCAAGCTTAACGGGCACTGTGGGAGAAGCCAGTACATCCACTTACATATTACAGCATACAACACCACTGTTTAACAACAAACACTTAACACAGCGCACACTAACACCTGCAATTCATCTGCTTTGTGGATAGTAATGCACAGGTGATTTCCCAGACATGGATTAAACCCGGTCCTGGACTACATCACTATGCTAAAGCATGATTCTTATTGGGAAATGCTCAAGGCTTAATCCAGGTCTGGGAAATGGAGATTACAGCCGGTTGGTTAAGGTTTAAGATGTTTTGGTTTTGTTGTGGCCCTGAATCCCATGATTCCTCTGTGCGGTGATAAAGGGTCCACACTAACGTCCACTACTCATTAGCATTTCTAGGCGGTGACTGGTGCCACAGTCTAGAGGACCATGTTCAGGCCACCTACCGAGTGGAGCGTAGTGGAAAGGGAAGTGGCCCAGGAAGGAGGAGTACTGGGGCAAGGTGAAGAGACCGCCGGGATGGTTGTTCCACATCAGATTGCTGCGGCTCGCGTGCTGCAACACCCGGTCATGGATGATCTGAGAGAGAGAGACACAGAGAGAGAGACACAGAGAGAGAGAGAGAGAGAGACAGAGACAGAGACAGAGAGAGAGAGAGAGAGAGAGAGAGAGACACGGAGAGAGAGACAGAGAGACAGAGAGAGAGACAGAGAGAGAGAGACAGAGACACAGAGAGAGAGAGAGAGAGAGAGAGAGAGAGAGAGAGAGAGAGAGAGAGAGAGAGAGAGAGAGAGAGACAGAGACAGAGAGAGACAGAGACAGAGACAGAGACAGAGACAGAGACAGAGAGAGAGAGAGAGAGAGAGAGAGAGAGAGAGAGAGAGAGAGACAGAGACAGAGACAGAGACAGAGAGAGAGAGAGAGAGAGAGAGAGAGAAAAGGAGAGAGAGAGAGAGAGAAAAGGAGAGAGAGAGAGAGAGAGAGAGAGAGAGAGAGAGAGAGAGAGAGAGAGAGAGAGGCCAACTTAATATACTTAATATAATTAACATCACATTTACATTAAATTATTTCAGTTTTGCTGAAATAATTTAAAAATTTTTTCAGGTACACTACTACTTTGGTTTTCCCAATGTATTCCAATGTCAGTGTCAGAATACTCAATGTCAGCATCCTGCACCTCAACATGTATTTGGCATTTCTATTCTACTTCAGAGTGTAACAAGTTACACGCAACACATCTGACTACAACATATGGTCAAATTAGCAGCTCATCTGGTTTTTTCACTTATCACCTTCGTTTATTTTCCAACTTCTATTGGAGCTACTATACATAATTAGTATATACACAACATCTTTTAGAGGTGGGAAAAATGTATACAAGATAACAGCAATATCATAACGGTACACAAATGCCAAGCATTGATACTGAATCATATAAATTGCAAATACATACGAATAGTCGGGTACATAATTAGTAAAACTGTGAATTTCATGAATTTCACCATAAGGATGGCATTTTAACAGCACAAACTTACACTGAAGAAAAAAAAAATCATTAAAAAATGTTATTCAGCATACATACTGCAAAATCATATCATATCATATCGTGGTCCAAGTACCGCAATAATACAGTATCATTACGGCTATGGTGACTCCCACTATACATCTATAGCTAACTGTCTGTTACAGCCTCCTTAACAGCTCACTCATGTCGTCTTAGGATCACACGTTTATCGAGGGGCGTGGCTTCCTCTCCACTACTCATCTTATGACGTGATGACTTGCTGCGTCCTTTACACTATGCAATTTAAGTGCAACTTTTCTTAATGAAGGTTTCATGGGACTAAAGTTGCATGCAAGTTTCAACGATTAAGCGGCTTTAAGGTCAAACAGACTCTGGACGAATAAACACGTCAAGTTCTAAAAACGAACACCTGAAACTGACTTTGATTAAGGTTTTTAATCAGAGCTTGTTCCATTTGTTGTGCAGTACGGCTGCATTACCATCAGGCTGACCATTAAGAGCTCCACTGAGAACATCTCATCCCGCTTGCAGTGAAGCACAAATAGTGGCGGAGCTGAAAGGCTATGAAAGACTGCTGACATCGAGGTACAGTAACTGTATGTGAGCACAGTTAGTTGGCCCCTTTATAATTCTCTGGTGAGGAGTGACCAGAGAATAATTCCCCCACTGACAGAGAATGACCCACAGAATCCCTCGGTACTCAGCTCCAGCTTCTGCAGAATGGGGTGTACCCAGTGTGGGTACCGTTCAGCTGCAGAGCTCCTACAGTCGTTACCATCTTGAAACACAGGAGCAACATGGTAAAAGCCAGTTCAGTTTACTGTCGCTATCCCCGAGCCGTGATGGTATCCATAACTGTCAGAGGGGCCTGTGAAATCTCCACCCGTATCACTTTGCTAGTAATGAATCACCTCAGACTCTTAGCACCTGCGGTTCCTGCACATTCCTCACATTTAAATGTTTCAGATCATCAAACAAACTTGAATATCAGACAAAGATAACCTGAGTCAATACAAAATACAGTTCTCCAATGATGACTTCATTTATTAAGGGGGAAAAGCTAAAATGTGAAAAAGTAATTGCCCCTAAACCTAATAACTGGCTGCGACAACAACTGCAATTGAGCGTTTGTGATAACCCAGCCCACAGAGTACTTTCCTAAACGTCCTGGGGATCACCGAGATGTTTCTTGGCAAATGTGAGACCGGCCTTTGTGTTGGTTTTGGTCAGTGGTGGCTTTCGCCTTGGACTTCTCCCATGGACGACATTTTTGCCCAGTATCTTTCTTACTGTGGAATCATACCACTGCCCTACACTGAGGCAGGTGAGGCCTGTAGTGCTTTAAAAGTTGTTCCGGGTTCATTTGTGACCTCTTGGCTGAGTCGCCGATGTGCTCTTGGAGTCATGTTGGTAGGCCACTGTTCCATGCTTTCTCCATTTGTGTGCAAGTGCTCTCACTGTGGTTCGCTTTTTGAGGTACACTACTACTTTGGTTTTCCCAACGTATCCAATGTCAGTGTCAGAATACTCAGCATCCTGCACCTCAACATGTATTCGGCATTTCTATCCAACTTCACAGTGTAACAACTTGACAGCACGTAACAAGTTACACGCATCTGACTACAACATATGGTCAAATTAGCAGCTCTGGTTTAATACACCATGTTGGTTTCTCTATGCAGGCACGCCCAAGGTGCACTCTCCATCTCTCGAGCACTTATCACCTTTTTATTTATATACCGTTTATTTATTTTCCAACTTTTATTGGAGCTACTATACATAATTAGTATATACAACATCTTTTAGAGGTGGGAAAAATGTATACAAGATAACATAATATCATAACGGTACACAAATGCCAAGCTTTGATACTGAATCATATAAATTGCAAATACAGCCTTAGAAATGGCTTTGTAACCTTTTCCAGACCAATAAATGTCCATGATGTTCCCAACTGTCCTTGAATTTCTTAAAATCGAGGCTTAATGTGTTGCTTTTGAGATTCTTTAGCTACTTTGTGTTCGCTACTTCACTTGTTTAAGTGATTTCTTGATTCTACAGGTCTGGCAGTAATCAGGTCTGGGCATGGCTAGTGAACTAAACTCAGCTTTCCAATGATAATTAATTCATGAATTCATGGTTCAGGATGGTTTGGATGGCTTTTTTCCCCCTTAATAAATAAAATTATTATCGAAAAGCTGCATTTTGTATTTGCTCGGGTTATCTTGGTCTGACATTCATGCTTGTTTGATAATCTGAAACTTAAGTGCAACAAATCTGCAAAGACAAAAAATCTGTAAGGGGGCAAATACTTTTTCACAGCACTGCATGTGAAGCCTTTCACAAAAAACACATTTAAAGAGACAAAATTCAGGAGCTGTCCAGTCAACTCCACAGAAATGCGTTTTCCTAATACCCGTTAATGAGTTAACAGACCTGTAGACAGATCTTGGAAAATGCTGGAGTTCTCCTTTAAGGAGCCTCAACGTCACGAGCTTCCAGAGTCTGCAGCTGCGTCTCTCCTCGACACCTGTTCCAGCTATCTGCTATAGATCCGCACGGCAGGGCCTGGTCTGGGTATCCCCTTACTCAACACCAATCCGGCAAGCCTCTGGGCGACAAAGCTTCCTCTGGAGAAAAGGCATGCGAAACTGGAGCCGGAGCCGGGCCTGCGTACGTCTGCTCCTTCAGGAATAGCTCACCGGAGTGATTGATTGGCCAGACAACACTGACCGATTCCAAAGTATACTATGGCTCTCTACGGTCTCGGGTTCGTACTAATGGAACAGCGATGGGAGCCTACGGTCTGTACCGCGGCATAGCGGCGGAGACGGGCTTGGGAGCCATTACTGGTCGAGCTCCATGAAAATTTAATGAGCATGCGTCTCAAGCGCAGTGAGGGATGTTCATTGATTAGAGGGTGACTCTGGGGAGAGGGTTACTGTACCTCCAGTGTAGTGAGCACAATCTTTTCCACAGAGGAGAAGTAGGCCTCCCACAGGAACTGCGTCTGCTGCCGGAGAGACAGGATTTTGTCCTGGTGGATGGAGCGGATGGTGGAGGGGATCTAAAACGAGAGAATGTGAAGATCATCCATCAGATTTGCTCTGCTTGTTATAAAGACGGTATAAGGTTACGCCACTGCATCTGCTCCAGGAGTGAAATGTAATTCACGGACCCGTCCCTTTCCCCATGAATTCCTGGACCCGTCCCTTTCCCCATGAATTCCTGGACCCGTCCCTTTCCCCATGAATTCCTTGACCCGTCCCTTTCCCCATGAATTCCTTGACCCGTCCCTTTCCCCATGAATTCCTTGACCCGTCCCTTTCCCTTACGAATTCCTGGACCCGTCCCTTTCCCCATGAATTCCTGGACCCGTCCCTTTCCCCATGAATTCCTGGACCCGTCCCTTTCCCCATGAATTCCTGGACCCGTCCCTTTCCCCATGAATTCCTGGACCCGTCCCTTTCCCCATGAATTCCTGGACCCGTCCCTTCCCCCTACGAATTCCTAGACACGTCCCCTTTACCCTCACAAATTTTTGGACACGTCCCCTTTCCCGTCACGAATTTCTGGACACGTCCCTTTCCCATAGGAATTGCTGGACACGTCCCTTTCCCCTATGAATTCCTAGACACGTCCCCTTTACCCTCACGAATTTCTGGACACGTCCCTTTACCCTCACGAATTCCTGGACACGTCCCTTTCCCCATGAATTCCTAGACACGTTCCCTTTACCCTCACGAATTCCTGGACACGTCCCTTTCCCCTACGAATTCCTGGACACGTCCCTTTCCCCTACGAATTCCTGGACACGTCCCTTTCCCCTACGAATTCCTGGACACGTCCCTTTCCCCTACGAATTCCTGGACACGTCCCTTTCCCCTACGAATTCCTGGACACGTCCCTTTCCCCTACGAGTTCCTGGACACGTCCCTTTACCCTCACGAATTCCTGGACACGTCCCTTTCCCCTACGAATTCCTGGACACGTCCCTTTCCCCTACGAATTCCTGGACACGTCCCTTTCCCCTACGAATTCATGGACACGTCCCGTTCCCTACAAATTCATGGACAGGCCCCCTTTCCCCTAAAAATTTATAGACATGTCCCCTTTCCCTAAAAATTCATGGACACGTCCCCTTTTCCCTTTAGGAAGTCCTGGACACGTCCCTTTCCCCTACGAATTCATGGACACGGTCAATGTTATGTTATTTCTGGATTACATCCCTCTCTGAAGGAACCAAAACAGGTTTGCCAAAAGGAAAAAAAACTGCAAAAATAAGATTAATGAATTCCGACAAAATCATTTCTGTGATGGCAGATGTTTACTTTAAGTTTATAATAATAAGTTTATTATTTAAACTTTTTTTATTTCTATTTTCTATTTTTTAAGCTAATGTTCAGACAACTCATGTAGATTTCATCTACTCATCAGACGCTTTCGTCACTGCTAGCGATCAAAATCCATGCCAGCTCAGGTCCAAGCTGCCATTAAAAAAAAAAAACTAAAATAAAATCAAACCCAAAATTCATGTCAACATTTCATAATTGTCCTTACAGTCCCAGAATAACAAACAGGAATGCTCCATGGACTGAAGAGTGTAGACACGAAAAACAAAGGCTCCACTGTTTCAGAGTCCTATCTCTATTGCTTTGGCCTTTCTGTAGTAGGATAAATAAATCACTCTGGGTAAACAGATTCATTAAAAGCAGCTGGAAGTCAGAAGAGAAATGCTTTTTAAAAGGTTCACAGCTGTAAAGTGTCATTCACACGCCAATTTATGGCCAATTTATATCCCCTGTGTTCAGCGATTTACTGGTGCCGGGACAGACGGCACGATAAGAATCCGTGGAGTATTAAATGCAGAAGCTCGGTACTAGAATTTGACAGAGCCTGTCCCTGTTGGAACCCCACAGCGTCCCTTGGTCCCATTTCAATTACACTGCGGTTTGCTCTTAAACTCTTCGCAGGTTTAGTCAGCAGACCCATCAACGACTCTGCACCATTACAATTAGGAACAGCATCCCTCATACAGCAGGTAAACTATTTTAGCTCACACATAGAAAAGCATATGGAGTCTTTGGCTGAACGCTTGGCCTAAACCATCCTTTCCTGCATCCCTTATCTCAGGCTAGACTGAATGATGAACGTTAACCCTGGAAAAGCTCTGGAGGGCATTCTGGCCTAATAACGATGAGCCTGCAAGGCCGATACTGTTGATCCATAAGCTATAAAATATCGGCAGAGCCTACAAGTGTTTATATTTCTGCTGTAAAAATGCATCAGCACATGGTAACGCATCGATCCGGAGGTGGTGATTAAACTGCACTGACTGTGGGATGATAGAACTGACTTTATACAACAGTAAGAACATAAAGCTGAACTGAGTGAAACTTACTGTGCCGTGTTGCGGTATGTGATAACAGGACGTAATATAAAAAAAAAAAAAAAAAAAAAAAAAAAAAAAAAATTATATATATATATATATATATATATATATATATATATATATATATATATACATACATACATACATACATACATACATACATACATACACACATACATACACACACACACACACACACACACGTAGTCCCTCAAAAAAAAATTTCCCCCAAAACTAAACACGTGAACAAAAAAAATTAAAATTATAAATAAATAAATAAATAAATAAATAAATAAATAACCAAGTAAATAAATAAATAACCAAGTAAATAAAGATAATCTATTCGTAACCCCACACCCCCAGCTACATATACACAGGGGAATCTATATGCATATGCACATACAGAGAAAAGGAAAGGATACATACATACATAAAAAGGGCTATATTTTTTAAAAGGCTTTATTTTTTTTCTGTGGACAAAATTCAGAATATATAACTGCCATATTTGAAACAGTGTGCCTGCTTGGTTTATTTCCTATGCAATATTATTTAACGAAGCTGAGTGTGTTATTGATCGTTGATGTCCATGTATACATTCAATAATAAATTAATAAAACGTCTCTTAAGACCGATACCATCTCCACTGTTAAACACGCCCAAAAGATTAATGTATTAATGTATACGGCAGATTTTCTTTGTTTAACTTCATTTTAACTCCCAGCTGGCAGACGGCTGTGAATTACACGCTGTCAAGCCTTAAAGGCATCACCTTTAATAATATTAATTATTATTAATATAATAATTTAATACCTCTAATAAGGGGTGGATTATGTGGCATGATGCTCCAAAACATAAATATTAAATCTATATTTTTTAAATATATCGTCGCTGTCCAAAGAAAAACAAGTATCTCCAAAACGGCAACTTTACAGGAGAGGCCAAAAACCTCATTTAACTTTAACGCAAGTCAATGGAACCAGAGGTCTTTCCGAACAGTTTTGGGCCACTTCGGTTGGTCCATTCATCATGAGATTCTCACTCAGTGTAAACAGCAGCTGATGTGTTCAAATGATGCATAAAAGTAAAAATGGACAAAAGTGGAGATACATGTTTTTCATTGGACAGCGACGATATTTAAATCGTCTCAGGTTTACTTGGCTGGAACAAGACAATCCATCAACTGCTGCAACCAGGAATCAGGGACCTGAACCTTCGTTTGTTGGGTAGGGATTCAGATATTATGGGTTCTTATTGGCTAACTGTAGACCATCAGTAGCGGTGACCTGCGACATAACACTCGGAGTGCTCAGGAGTAACTGGGATGAAGGTTACAGTCCTCTACTCCACCCGCTCCACCAGATGAAGCCACGGATGTGCTTTCAGGACAGATACAGGATGCCGAGTTTCTGAACGACTTTATTTCAGCTCCCTGCTTTGAATACGCGCTGCTGGTTACCTCTGAACATGGCAACCCAAAAAATGGTATTTATGGTATTCCAGATAGCCCTACGAGGAATGCCACATTTAAACATCCTACCATAAACGAGGATACAGAGTTAATTACTAATCTCTCTTCGCAGTGACCACGTCCGTGCCATGCTCAGACAAACCTACGTTGCAGCTTATTACTAGAACAATAACTGACCTGTGTCTAGACTAGCCATCTGTAAAAAAATCAAAAGTTATTTATAAATTTAGATTATAAATTATATAATTGAAGACTTTATGTTTTTAAAACAAACAAAATAACACCCCACAATCTAGGTTTATACATGTACCTGCAGAAGAAGCCGCTCGTCCCCAATCACAGCAGCAGTGTTCCAGTCGATGACCTCCGAGAAGGGAAGCTCCCAGCCATTACTGAGCATGACGGGAATACAGGCAGCCTGCAAACACACAACACGTTACTGTGTATGGCGGCTCAACCTAGACAAAACAGAGGGACTAATAATCCAGCTGCATATTTGGACTGCATCATGCTTTACGTTTCCAGCGATAAAACTTTTGTTGTGTCGAGGCAGCTCATTTGCATATTCATCGTTCTCGAAGCGACTTGGGCCCAGCTGTAATACAGCATCTCATACAGTAACATTCTACGGCAGCGTTATCACCCACAAGCACTTGTGTCATTACCGAATCGGACGCCAAATCAAAGACAGACCCCGAACGCAGAACAGATCGACTAACTAGCCGACTGTGATGGACTCCAATACTTCCCTTCCCATAATTACCAAACCCTGGAGAGACGAGTACAGGCACTGAACCGTCTGCTCGGAGGACGCCTACCATCATACCTGGAGGTAATATACTACA
>JAMWET010000775.1:0-31886 GCA_024036415.1 Prochilodus magdalenae | reverse complement strand
TGGTCCACGTGTGCACATGCGCACTGCACCGAGCCTTAAAGTGACCGTTACACATGAAAAAGGAAGAAGCAGCATGTCGTAACCACCAGAATGTCAAATCAGTTTACTCAATGCTAGATAACTTCCCTATTTGTCAGTAGCACAATGTGTCTTCATTATCTAACAGATCAACAATAGGTTATCATCAAAGCCCACACAAGCTAAGTGGTGCGTTAGCCACGGATGGATGTAGACACACTCTTTTGTAGATAAGAGATGTCTGAGAGGGTTCCTGATGGTGAAATGCACATGGATAAGCTGGACCGAGGAGAGCATGTGGAAGTGGTGGTGGATATCTATGAAAGTGCAGATGCTGTTAAAGGCCTGGAGCCCAAAACAGAGGTGGAGGGGACAGCCACCAAGAGGAACCTACCAACACAAAACTCTGGTAGGACTGGAAATTCGCCCTTTACACTCATTAAGACATATGTGTACATTTAAAATGTCTGCGATCGGACTGCTTCTCCTTAAGAAGACTGAAACAGAGGTAGTTATTATTACATCAGACGTTGGTGGAGAGCAATCCAATTATACAGTCTTGCACACAGACAGATAGACCTTTGTTTCAGTGGGTCAAATCTCTGTAGACCAACACTGGAAGTAGACTGGGTCATATTGAATAGATCAGGGACTTTACACATGGCACTGTCATAAGATGCCTTTGCCACAAGTCAGTCTGTGAAATATCTATCCTGGAGTCATGCCCTCGGGTCGCCCTGACACCGCCGATCTTCCGGACTCCACTTCCCAGAGTGCACTACCCAATGATGTCACACTCATGTCCCCAGTCTCCCAATCATTCCCGCTTTCCAGAGCGTCTCTCTCTTGTCTTTGGCTTGTATCTCTGGTTTTAACCTCTTTTTGTCTTGGACTTACTCTCTTTTGCTCTTCTCCTTTTTGATCTGTCGCCTGATTGTTTTGACCTCCTGGTTGTCTATCTCCACCTGTCTCACTGTCTTCGACCCTGCATTACCCCTTCTGTTATGATTGCCTTGCTTTGGTTGTTGTGTTTAATTATCAACGTGTCAAACCTCCTTTGGCTTTTAGCTCTGTGCTTGTCAAGCCCAGTTCTTTGTCCCTGACACCTGCTCAGCTATAAGTGCTATTACGCAAACTTGCAGTCCTGAATCGTGACACACGTAATAAAAACATGTCCCCTGATTCATCACTCTGGAAGCAACACCAGCACAAGATCTATGTACTGGGAGGATGGCACCAACCAATGACTACTTTCATAATCAACATGTTGATCCATTATGACTTCAATTAATTAATTCAGAAGTTGGACACAAAGAACCTGCAGATGTTTGGGTGGTAATAGTAATATCAGACCACTATTATACCAATATTATAACCCCACTGGTTTGGACTGCACCTGCCATATGGTAAAGAGCTATGGCTAGCAGTGACATTGCCTGCTATCCCTGCTGTGTTGTGTATCCATGTGTCTTACTACACACCAGGCCCACCATACCTACTATCCGCTGATTGACATATGCTACAGACTGACTCCAGTGTGTCTGGGGCTGTTGTATGTTCTCCTGGTGGCTGGCATCATAGTACTGTGGATCAAGTTCAACAACCTGACTACAGAGAGAGACCAGTTATTGACCAGTTACACCAGCCTGACTAAAGAGAGAGACCAGTTACAGACCAGTTACACCAGCCTGACTAAAGAGAGAGACCAGTTACAGACCAGTTACACCAACCTGACTAGAGAGAGAGACGAGCTAAAGAAGGAAAGAGATGGAATCCAGGAAATGCTTATGACACTGGGTAAGTCAATATATCTGTGGACGTCAAATATCATATCATCAATTCTATAATCTCTACACATGATGAAAGCTCAGTATCTAAAACCATTTAGACTGGAGTATTTATTATGGTTGTGCATTGCTTTCCATTGTCATCTGACGGTGTATCCTTTTTCATCTTCTTCTTAGAGCTGCTAAACTACCTGCCCACTGAGAATGTGTGGTCTGATTGGAAAAGGTGTGCTTGCTTTTTAATTTGACATACGGTTTTCGTAAAAAAACTAAAAACTTTTTTTTTTAATTAAGAATGAATGGCTTAACAGTGCACAACCATCTACTGTTACTTCTGCTCAAACAAACAGACACCATTTCACATACATCATCTCAGGGCAGACCTCTAAGCATCAATTCAATCCAAATGTCATGTACTCACCAAAGTCTAATACACAGCCGTATTGGCCCGCACTCCTCTATGTGTTGTTTAGTCATTCCTTGTTCCTCTCAGACTCTCCTTCATTTTGAATAACACCTAGCAAAGACTGAGCAACCCACTGAGCAACACTTTAGGAACCACCTGAGACATCACAACAACTGCCTAACAATACAATAGCATTCTCTTGTTCTAGCTTTGCTACACACTGTATCAGTTTGGTTCTGCTATTAAATCATTCTGACGTCAGTTATGGGGGTTGTAATAAATCAGTGTGTGAAACAAGAAGAACGGAACACAAACTCTCTCAGGAGAACTCCAGAGAAGGAGAGCTTTGCAGTACAAGAGCCCCAACAGAACCGGTTTGAGAGCCACGTAACCACATAACTTGGCTTCCCTGAACTCCAGAGTTTGTTGTTTTCAGGGGAGTGCAGGGAGATAAGTTACCCCTTCATCATCATTCAAGCAGTGAGTTTATCAGAAATGCTCATAACACTGAGTTCAGCTTTCTGTCTGTCTGTTTATGATCTGAACAAAACAAAAGGATGGAGATACTTCAACTCCAGTATCTACTACATCTCTACTGAGAAGAAGAGCTGGAGTGAGAGCAGACAGTACTGCACACAGAGAGGAGCAGACCTGGTGATCATCAACAGCCAAGAGGAACAGGTGAGAGAGATGATGATGAGGAGGATGATGATGATGATGATGATGATGATTAATTCTACTTAATAAAGTTTCATTACCACCATGACAGGAGTTCATCACTAAAGAATATGGCAGCACTGAGGCTTGGATTGGTCTGACAGATGCTGCCACAGAGGGGGTCTGGAAATGGGTGGACGGCTCAGCACTGACCACTCAGTAAGAGACCACTGAACTGACCTCATGATTCAAATTTAGCACTCCCTGAAGATCTAGTAGTAAAATAGTAAATACATTAATTGTTGTGTTTCAGGTTCTGGTGGACGGGGGAACCCAATGATTATGGAGGAGAGGACTGTGGTATAACTGGCTTCAAAGGTGCTGGACCTCATAATATTTCAACCTGGGCTGATTATCCCTGTCATCACCCTGTAGTTGGAATCTGTGAGAAACAAAAACAATGAGAGTGAATCACAGAAATGTATTTAAACCCACACAAACACACACTCATTGTGAAGTTTTACTAAACTTACTTTGCATTACTGAGCATTTCTCTTTTGCTTTTCTCATTTACTATCTGAGTTTTTGACTCCCTTTTGACTTACTCTCTCTTAGAATACCCCTTTGGTGTTGGTCACCTGTTTATCTGATTCCTTGTTTTTGACCCTTGTTTGTTTCTCTGACTCTGATCATGCATTTCCCTGTTTTATGTTTGGATTTTGCTGTTGTGCTTAACTGTCAAATTGTTTAATAAAATTTATTTGACATTTAGTTCTTGGTGCGTCGAGCCAAGTTCTTTGTCTCTGACACCAGCAAAGCTTCCCTCCTGATTCCTGCAGATCATTGTTACTGAGGTCCAACTCTTTTAGGGCCTGTCTCTTCTTGACATTTTACCCTAGGGCCAACAAACTCAGATCTGTTGTATGTTTTGACAGCCCAACATATTCAGGTTTCTTGCTCCTGCAACCTTGCTTTCCTTATAGCAGCCATGCTTATACTTCTAAGGCTTCTGCCTAGTGCCTAAGTGCTCTAAGGGCCAGATCTCCTTGAACTTTGACCTTAAGATCATCAAACAATAATTACCTTAGGATGATATGTTGTATGTTTTGACCTCTGCCATGTGGCCTAGGTGATTTAGGGCCTTTTTCTCCACAGCCATTTACTCTAAGACCACCAAAATCTGACTTCTGTTAAGTTCTGTGTGTTCCTGCTATGTCACCTTTCTTGTGGAAGGATACAGATATACTTTTTAGGCTTTGAAATACTTTGAGACACCTTGAAGTAATTCAAATATCTGGTATAATTCTACACAGACCTTATGCAATTAGCACTCGCCTGTTTTTGTGTTTGGTACACTGAAACCAATTATAGAGCATGAAAGTTCCAGAAAGCATGGTTTATGCTTACAAGAGTGTTAAAGTCATTTTCATCTGATTCATTTACCAATATACAGTACATAATGCATTTTAAATCATGCTGTTCAAATCATGTGGTTAAAATTTCCACTTAACCCAAGATCAAATCATAGTCGCTTTAAATGGGTTCTGCTGGGCTGGATTAATCACAGCCTTAGTATTTAAGCCTGGAAGTTAAAACAGATGAACAGGTAAATGAAATCTAGTGGCCAAAGACCAATGCACTCACAAAAGGTATTATCCTTAATCTTCACAAAGCACGAAGAAGAAAATGCATTATTCCAAAAATGTATTCGCCCAATCTTATTTCTCTTTAAGTCTTTAACGTCAGAATCACTTCTTGCACTGAAAAGTCCATATCAATCTTCCTGCCAAGCACATTTTTTTCCACATTCCACACTTTATTGGCCATTATACATACAAATGCAAATTCACATTTTGCATTTGCAGCATTTATCTTCTTTTTCTTCTTATTGTTGGTGTACACTCAAACTGGAAATGTAATTGTAAATAGACAGGTTGCCTTTTTTATTTTTAGTCCAGCATATGGTACCTTATGAACATTTCTGAGTATGCAAAGTTCCTATTTATTCACATTCATTATATCTTCACTCTATTTTCCATATTTTTCCTCTTCACAGATACATCATAGGTATGTCACAATTAACACAAAGCACATCCCATTGCCCCATTTTTAAATTGCTTTATTAATATGTAAACAGAATCAGGCTATTTAGCATAGCACAGTTATTAGAAATTTGCAATCACAAATTCTCAGTAAACACAGTTTTAGTCATTCTCGTCAACCTTTTCTATTACTAAGCAGGTCTCACTTACATTATTGTTTTATAGAGTTATAGAAATGTCCTTTACAGCATTTTTGTGTTGTATTATCAACAATTTCTGCTCATCACCACCCCATCCTATTTTAGTTGTTGGTCTCCTGGCAGTCTTCTTACTGTTAGTCACCTAATATGTCCAAAACTCACTCTTATTTAATCTTCCCAGGTTTACTCATGTGACGCCACTGCTGCACAACTCTCACTGACTTCCTATAGCTGCCTACATCAGATTTAAAACTTTCGCTGCTTGGCTACGAAAGCCAAGAATGGACCATTTCTCTCCTGACCTCATGGCAATGGTCAAGAGTCTGTGCTGGTTTTTACTCTGATAAATTGACCACAGACGTAGCAGAAAGTGTCTGCTGGATGCTTCGGCTTCTCATTGCCATGAACATATAGTAAGTCTGTGTCCACTAACTAAGCTGGAACAGAAACTAAACTGGCTGTTTAAACACACCTGTATTTATACAGTGATGTACACTACTGGACAGTCCCAGACAGTTCTAGAAAGTTCTAAAAAAGTTATGGAAAATTCTGGAAGATTCGGTACATTTTCGAGAGTTCTCATAGTTCCAGAAGCTACTTGAAGTTATTAGCATTGAATGTATGTCAGATGTTTAGGAAATTAAAGAACTGCTTAAAACATCATTGTCCTGACTACAGAAGCAGAGTTTATGGTGACCAATAGGCATTTTCTGGACATTTGAATTTTAATTAAACTTCAAAAAACACACTTAATACCCTGAAACAAGAAATAATAAACATTTGTAATGTAGTGTTGTAATATATATATATATATATATATATATATATATATATATCTATATATATATATATATATATATATATATATATATATATATATATATATATTGTATACTAGGACATGGAAGAAGCAGCCTAGGGTAACCACAGGAATGTCAAATCAGTTTAGTCAGTGCTAGATAACTTCCTCTTTTGACAGCAGCACAATGTGACTTCCTTATTTAACAGGTCAGCATTAGCTAAACCTGTGTTATGATCAAAGCTCACAAAAACCGGCCAGAGGAGAGCATGTGGAAGTGGTGGATATCTATAAAAGAGGGTGTCTGCTGGTCCATTATGACTTCAATTATGTAACTGATTAGTTGGAAACCAAGAACCTGCAGACGGTAATAGTGGTAAAATTTGTGTGGTAATAGTGATATCAGAATATTATGACCACCCGGGTAGAGACTGGTTACTGACGACTTACACCAACATGACTGTAGAGAGAGACAGGTTACTGACCACTTATACCAATCTGAGAATAGGGAGAGACAGGTTAATGACCACTTACACCAATAGAGAGAGACTGGTTACTGACCACTTACACCAACCTGACTCTAGAGAGAGACTGGTTACTGACCACTTACACCAACATGACTCTAGAGAGAGACTGGGTACTGACCACTTACACCAACATGACTCTAGAGAGAGACTGGGTACTGACCACTTACACCAATCTGACTCTAGAGAGAGACTGGTTACTGACGACTTACACCAACATGACTGTAGAGAGAGACAGATTACTGACCACTTATACCAATCTGAGAATAGGGAGAGACAGGTTAATGACCACTTACACCAACATGACTCTAGAGAGAGACTGGTTACTGACCAGTTACACCACTCTGACTCTAAAGAGAGAATGGTTACTGACCACTTACACCAACATGACTGTAGAGAGAGACAGATTACTGACCACTTATACCAATCTGAGAATAGGGAGAGACAGGTTAATGACCACTTACACCAATAGAGAGAGACTGGTTACTGAGTACTTACACCAACCTGACTCTAGAGAGAGACTGGGTACTGACCACTTACACCAATCTGACTCTAGAGAGAGACTGGGTACTGACCACTTACACCAATCTGACTCTAGAGAGAGACTGGTTACTGAACATAGGTACAAACCCATTATACAACATTATACACACTATTTTTGTAAATACATTCTATATATTGTGAAATTGATGCCTGTAACATGTTCCTAAAAAGACTGTCCAATCCAAAATTAGGAACCAAATGTCCAATCACCATCTGAAACAGGTGATGCAATTATCGTTGGGTATTCAAGAATGGTACTTTATTAATCTTATGAGCAAGCATGGGTAGAGGTATGCCACTCCATCAGCAAACGACCCATCAGTTTGCAGTGCAGAATATCATCAAAACATTCAGGGAGTCTGGGACTGACCACAACTGAAAACTTTTAACTTTTGATGTTGGGAATTATTTTCCAAATTTGAATTGATGGATCAGATTTTCACCCTTACATAGATTGTTTAGGGGCATAGGAGTTGCCAATCCAGTCCACATGTGTTTTTTATGGACTTGGTAAATTTATGGCCATGTTCCCCAAGATATTCTGTAGAAGGTCCTCTAAGAATACGAGATGCCAGGGCCACTACTATGGGTCATGAAGTCTTTGCATACCCAGAGTGAGAGCTGTGTCCATATACTCGGCATTAAGTCAAGCTTGTTGAATGTGCTTTTCTCCACTTCTGTTCGTGGCATACATGTACAGGGTGATGAGGCGTAGCCAAGAGGGTGTAAGGTCCAAAAGATGGAATCTCTGCTGTTTGCTGATGATGTGGTCTGTTTGGCTTCTTCACATGGACGCCTACAGCGAGTTGTATTTGATCACTGGTTTGCACTGTGAAACGACTGGTATGCAGATCAGAACCACCAAGTCCATGGCCCTGTCCCGGAAAAAAATGACATGACCCCTAGGGATCAGTGGAGAGTACCTGTATCAGGTATAGAAGTTCAAGTATCTTGCAGTCTTGTTCTAGGATGATGGGATGCAGGCTGGTAAAGCCAGCAACAATAATGTGACCACTGTACTGGACTGTAATGATGAGGAAGTTAAGTTGTACCAGTTAGTCAGTAACCATCCTCACCCTCACCTGTCACTTGTCATGAGCTTTGAGTAATGACCAAAAAATATGATTGTGGATACAAGCAGCAAAAAGGAGCTTCCTTTGGATTGTGTGCGGCTTACACACTACTTGACATGGTGAGGAGCTCAGTCATCCGGGAGGAGCTAAAGAGTGAGAGAAGGCATTTGAGGTAGTTCCCTGGCTGCCTCCCATTAGAGGTTTACCTGGCACGGCCAACTAGGATAGGACTTGCTGGAGGAATGATATCTCCAAGCTGGCCTGGAAATGGCTTGGAATTCCTGAGAACAAGTTGGAGGATAATGCTGCTAATGAAGAAGCCATTTAAAATTGAATTAGTTTACATCCTTGTTAAAAGAATGTTTGGCAGCACTGATGCTTGGATTGGTCAGACGGACACTCACACAGAGGGTGTCTGGAAATGGGTGGATGGCTCAGCATAGACCACTGTGTAGGACACCACTGGAGTGAGCTCTGTTCATGATGGAGATATTCTCTTTAAGGAGGTCTACATCAGCAATAGTGGAAGAAATGTTGTTCTGTGTGTTTCAGGTTCTGGTGGATGGAGGAACCCAATGACTTGGAACAAAATGATGACTGTGCTGTAACTGGTATAAGTTTGCTCAAGCTTGTAGTGTATCAGCCTGGACAGATTGTCCCTGTAATACTTTCTATTCATTGGGCATATTTACAGCATCAACTTCTACAATATTAGAATGACGAGAAGATAAATTCTGAGAAACATGGGTACTGTGGCTTGGGATTGTCCCCTCTTCTGCCAATTCCCCTCCATGCCACCAGAGGTCTCAGTAACCTGAATTCTAATTGATGATCACATGTTTCCTGTGTTGGCCATTTTGTATGGTATATAAACCTCTAATTCAGTTGTACCTGTTGTGGAGTCATGTTAGGGTTTTCCTGCAGGTCTGAGTGTTGATTTCCCTGATTTGCTGAATGTGTATGACCTCTTGGTTCCACATTTTGATTGCTGAGATTTGGATCTCATTTTGCTTTGTCTGCCTGGCCTGTTCCAGTTAATGTGGTCCAATTAATCCTGTGTGTCTGATAAACCTGTACTTGATTCCAATGACTTTTCCAGGGGTTCTTTGTTACAGGGATTTAATAACATGAGGTTTAAGTTAAAGAGTTAGGTACAGTGACTAACCGTGAACCTTGTCATACCACTGAATATACTGGGTAAAAATGGTACCCAAGAGGCAGCAGGGAAAACCCCACTGCTAATAAGGCTCGTAATATTCTGTGGATGTTAGATGTGGTGTAAAACTAACACAGCATCCCCCAATTATAACACTGTATCAACAAACAAACATGGTGGAGTGTTTGTGTGATGAGAATGGTTTGTTGCTTTATAGCCGCAGTGACTAGCTGTAATTGACGGCTTTTGATGTGCTACCCCCCAGACCCTGATAACATCTGGTCACTTCATGTGAATACTATGGGGACTGTATCCTGATAAGGTTTTAGGACCATGCATTGAAAACCATTCAGCTTCTATCATCTGCAGCTCGCTTTGGACATGCTCTTATATTGCCATTAAGCATTTTGTTTTGTCTGTTCCCCAACCATGTACATCCTCCATGATTATTTTGGGGAGGAATCCATGTTGTACTGGGAGGGGTTTTGGTTGTTGAATGTTTCCTGGAGAGACTGATGAATTTACACATCAGACCACCAACTGAAATTTTTTGAGCCATCTTATTTGTTTCTATTTTAAACACGTATTTAGTGCATTTAGGCTTGTATTATTCTGTGGCTTAGCCGTATACAGGTATACTCCTGATACTTAAGACACATGAGCAAATGTACCCAAGGTCTTAGAAACAAGCTACTTAATCCTGACTGCAAAGAGGAACAACCATAAAATGGTAAACCACTAAATTCAAATGCGGGTGCTTGATCAAGTAGGGGCACATTTTGGTTCATTTAGCTATTTATACAGTTTAGCAGAGCAAAAATTTCACAGAAAAATATGATATTATACTGGGCAGGTTTACTGGTTGTATAGGATTCATTGGGTGTGGAACCATCCATTGTAAGGTTCGTGGTTGGTTTGTTGAATGGTGTGGGGGGTGGGAGGTGGATGTGGTTCCTCTATGACATCAATCCCAAGGGTAGGGTAGCCAGCAGTTTAGTGCCAGGAGAGGTGAGGCAATAACCAAAAGGCTGAGGGTTCAAATTCCAAGACTGACTAGGTATACCAGCAATGTAACCCCCATTGTTAAATACCATGACGGGCAACATAAAGGCAGCAGGTAAACGTAGGAAAGGGGAATCAACCAACAACCCTGTTACTTCCTCCTCTGCACACACCGTCCCACACCACTCTCTGACCAATCACTGGCCGCCACCAGTCTTTAAAATAACTCGACATGCGGACCTGCTCGGCTGCTCTAGGTTCTGATGTTCAGCGGACACCTGGTCTCTACCCAGGTGTCCCTATTTACCAGGGTCTGAATGTTCCAAGACCTGTGCCAAGGACAGGGCCTATGCCAAAGACTCTTTAATACCTGCCTGCCTTCACTCCTTCTTTCGGAGTCTTCCTGGCAGAACTGAAGATCTTGTTGTTCTTTTTGGAACAGAGACATCTGTCAGAACCTATCAAGATGAGGAGAACTGAAGAACCAAGAACGGAGATGGCAGAGAACGTCTATGAAAATTCAACATGTAAAGGAGTTTCTGACGACAGCCGGCATGTATATGAAAATATCAAAGCAGTTCAAATGGGAACTCCGATAGCAAAGCTGCACCAAGAACGACAGAGCTCAGGTGCGCATCTTCATGTTCTCTAACTCATTCTAATGGTTTAGTACTAGTTCTAGTACTAGTTTCAGTGGCTAGTTATAGCAAGCAGGATCAGAACTGATTCTACCAGTTAAATCAGCTGCTTCAGTCTTCAGAGTTCATCATGAATGTACCTGCCTTCTTGGAATCAAAACCTGCAGCCACACCGGCCCTTTGCTGCTGAGATTTACATTTATGGCATTTAGCTGATGCTCTTATCCAGAGCCACTTACAAGGCTAATCATACTACAGGTAGGCCAGTGTAGTGTTAGGACCCCAAGGACTCCTATTGGTGTAGCACAGCATAGTCACCCAGCCGATTCGAACCCCAGTCTCCCACATGTGGTAGTGGGTTCCTGGCGGGTAGTGGTGTTATCAGCAGAGCTACACCAACCACAGACATTGTGTGTGTAGCGTGTGTAGTTATGCACATATTGTAATTTCTCAGCATTGCTGCTCTCGTCATACAGGCTCTGTAAACACGGGAAGCAGACTGACTGCAGTGTGCCTGGGGCTGCTGTGTGTTCTGCTGCTGAGTGGCGTCATAGTCCTGTGGATCAAGTTCAACAACCTGACTACAGAGAGAGACCAGTTACAGACCAGTAACACCAACCTGTCTATGCAGAGAGACCAGTTACAGACCAGTTACACCAACCTGAGTGTAGAAAGAGACCAGTTACAGAAGGAAAAAGATGGATTCCAGGACATGCTTTTGAATCTGGGTAAGTGGACTTATTGAGGCTTGGGTATGTACAACCGTCATTCCAAAAACCTAGGACAGCATGTGAAATCCTCAGGATGTCAGTGAAGATGAAACTATAAATATATAAATAAATATTCAGGTAGGCTGTAAAATAGCTGCACCCAGAAGGAGGTGTGGGAGTGCAGTGCTGTTGGTAAGGAAGATAAAGTTCACCAGGATCAATAACTGATGATACATGTAGACTGATATGATCAATATTTATAGGGTCACACATACAGAAGTAGTGTCTCTCAGTATGGCACTGGGCGGCCATGTTTGCTAACGACAACTTGGCATGGTTGTGTAGAGGTTCCTAATGGTGTCCTGTGATAATCCATCCCATTTATCCTTGAATATTCTTACACAATTCCTGCAGAGTTTGTGATGGGGTAGAGGTGGAGTGACACCAAGTTTCTGGACGTGTGACAACAAACCGTTCATCCTGGCCATGACCACAAATCCTCCACATGGATTCGAATCCACCAAGACAAAAGCATGACTCGTCAGTTGAGATGAACCGCTGTCACCGAGTCACTCCATGACAGTCTAGCACGGCTCGATTGCGGTCTTTGCTGCAGTTGCTATGGTGTGAAGGGTAGTTGTCATAACAGTCTGCATGCATGTGGTCCTGCACTGCTTTCTAAATGCCTGCAATCATGGCTGTTGGGTCAGTCAGTGATGAGGCCTGTCCTTGCTTATGTCACATGCACGGGAGAATTTGAACCTTGAATCATTGGCATGTCTCACAATGTCAAACCTAGCCACCAAGTTTCATTCCTGTCTGTCGGTTGATTCCTTTCAGGTGCAACTTTTTGTTCAACTGTTCTTTTGATGATCAGTGTATCTCTAAAATCTAAAGTTTGCAGGAGACGGCTAAGACCTCATTCATTTTAAAGCCAATGCAAGCAGACTTTTTTTCCAAATCAAATGTTGTTTACTTTAAATAAAAGTTGTTTTTTTTATACGGCAGTAAAGATTTTGGACATGCATGCCTCCTTTGGAAGTTTGGGCAGGAGTACCCAAATGAGGCAATAGGCTAAGCACTGACCCCCATGATTACAAGATTTTGAGTTCAGTGTGTCAGACATATGTAGCTGGTAATCAAAGAGGGGAAGTGCTTACTAGCTTCCACTCCCCGAGCATTGTGGCACCGTGCTACATGTCCCACCCAAAAGGGAAGTGGTTAAAACAATCTGGTTTTGAGTGGTTCTGGGAATGGTGGTTTAAACGTGGCTGGATATCACAACAAGGACTCGGGTATATTGTAACACGCTGTTGTTAATAGACACTGTTCCTTGCTGCATTCAGAAATTCAAGTTGAAATATGCAACGTGGTCTGATGAGCCAATCTTTTAAGCTGTGTAAGTGTTTTCTGGGCCAGAGAAGAAAAGGACCATGCAGACTTTTACCAGCATAACACTCCAAAGCCAGGCTCTGTCATGGCAGTGGTGGGGGGGTAAAGTGGGCAACACATGAAGGCTTTTTCACGGACATCCATGCCTATTTCTGCATGTCAGCACACAGACATATTCTACATGCTTTAAAACAGTATGGCTCTGTAGTGGGGGAGTGTAAGTGTTGCCACCCAAAACAGAGGGAAGAAAAATCACAGCAAACGGCGGTGAAGTTTCCTCATTGATGGCTTTATCGCGAATGAAGTAGTAATATGCAATAGTACACAAAGCTTTTTTTAATGTTGGTAATAATCATAAATCAATTTAACCAATCAAATCTGGCATGTTACTTTTTTTTTCAGACAGCACTTTACAACCATAAAAAATATATCGCATGTTCAGTAAACCATCCGCTTTTATAAACACAAAAGCCATAGACCACATCTAGCTACCATAAACCAATCGGCTGCATACATCTTGCACAGACAGCAGTGACCCAAAATGGCGTCGCTCACTGACCTCATTAATTAAGTAGCGCCATTACACGCACTCAAACCCTGACTGGAAACGAGACTGAAAACAAACTGAGAACACAAACACCTAAACGTACACTTTAAACATGGATTTCACCCTAAATTCTACACCAGTAGATCTGAAAATGGCGATGGGACACCGTTGGCTATGGCCACTCCATTAAGGTGTGAACAGCAGCTTCAACTGTTTAGCTAGAAGTGCTTGAAACAATGACCGAATTAATGTTTTTACGACATTCCGATAGCTACTGCCGGCTAAATATTCCTCTAATACCATGTCTTCAACAATAACAAAGCTTATTTTGTTGAATTCATACCTGAACAGAGGAATGAAAAACGAGCGATACTTTAATTCAGTCAGCTTTCTGACTCATATATGCCATAAGCTAATGGGCTGTTTTTAGAAAGATGGGAATTGAAAGATGAAGGTGGTTGAAATCCATAAAGGTCTGTGCTCATCATTGTGTCTACCTTTATGTTCATGCTGAACACAAGGCTGGATCTACTTCAACTCCAGTCTTTACTACATCTCTACTGAGAGGAAGAGCTGGAGCGAAAGCAGACAGGACTGCAGACAGAGAGGAGCAGACCTGGTGATCATCAACAGCAGAGAAGAACAGGTGAGGGAGTCGGGGGAGAGAGAGAAAGACAGGAATCGTTGCTAGGAGAGAGAACCACTGTTAACTGTTCTTTTCTCCAACAATTACAGGAGTTCATCACTCGAATGTTTGGCCGCAAGGAAGCTTGGATTGGTCTGACAAACACTGACACAAAGGGGGTCTGGAAATGGGTGGATGGCTCAGTACTGAACACTCAGTAAGAGACCACTGAACTGGACTCTGATGCAGTTGGTTACTCTCTCTAATAAGCTCTAGAGGTGTAATAGTGAGACCTCTGATTCCGTTTCTCTGGGTTTCAGGTTCTGGTGGAGGGTCAAACCTAAAGAAAATGAGGGCTGTGTTACACCTGGCTACTGGCCTGCTGGACATGATATTACGTCAACCTGGGCTGATCATCCCTGTTACTCTGTAGTAGGTGGGATCTGTGAGAAAAACATCTAAATACTATGAATGAATGGCAGAAACTGTGATGTTCCCTTTCTGTTCACTGACACATGTATTGATCAGTTGGAACTATTAAAATATTATAATATCGAGGAGACGTGTTTGATGTTTTCTGTTTGGTTATGAGAGTTCTCAGAAACTCGGGCGCTGTGGCTGAGGATTGACTAACATGAGATTTTTCATCAGGCAGAGAAGTTTCTAGAAGAGAAGGGTACTGCTACATGTAGCGCAACGCTAACACAGCCCTCCACAATTAGAACGACATACCAGCAGTCAAACATAGTGGCGATGCTTTATAGCTCAGAAAATCCTGCAGGAGAATATTGGGTCATCAGTCCAACATCTAAAGCTCAAAACACCATCCTGAATATGGCAAGAGACCACAGACCAGTTACACCAACCTTACTATAGAGGGAGACCAGTTACAAACCAGTTGCACCAACCTGACTAATGATAGAGACAAGTTACTGACCAGTTACACCAACCTGGCAATAGAGAGAGACCAGTTACAGACCAGTTGCACCAACCTGGCAATAGAGAGAGACCAGTTACAGACCAGTTGCACCAACCTGGCAATAGAGAGAGACCAGTTACAGACCAGTTGCACCAACCTGGCAATAGAGAGAGACCAGTTACAGACCAGTTACACCAACCTTACTATAGAGGGAGACAAGTTACTGAACAGTTACACCAACCTGGCAATCGAGAGAGACCAGTTACAGACCAGTTGCACCAACCTGACTATAGAGAGAGACCAGTTACAGACCAGTTGCACCAACCTGGCAATAGAGAGAGACCAGTTACAGACCAGTCGCACCAACCTGGCAATAGAGAGAGACCAGTTACAGACCAGTCACACCAACCTGGCAATAGAGAGAGACCAGTTACAGACCAGTTGCACCAACCTGGCAATAGAGAGAGACCAGTTACAGACCAGTTGCACAAACTTTCTTGGATCTATGACTCCTAAACAGACTGTGGTGAACACACAGGAGTAGAAAGCAATAACAGCAGCTTTAGGAGGAGCAGGCCAGCTAACCCTGTTGACAGTAGAAGGGAGCCACTGTGTAGCTCCTGGGGTGATGTGTCAGTGGACAGAGTACGAGGAGGGGCTGTTACGTAGTCAGTCACATGATATTTCTCTAGTCATGAAGCCACCACATCACAGTCAGAAACACGTCACAGTTCCTTCTGTGCTTATCTCAGTTTATATCTATAGTAGAGCTTTAGTTTAATACTGACTAGAGCAGGGTGGATGGATAATGAATCATAAGGCTACATATACAAAACATTGTATACAGTGTTAGTGCTGTGAGGGTATAACCACACCATGAGGTTTGAACTATGCCCTGTTCAGACACTGGCCACAGGAAGCTACAGCAGGTTGGTCATTTCCTGAAGCGACAGCAGACCAGCACTATCAGTGAGAAGGTGCGTATGAAGAGTAGATGATCGCTAGTGTTTGCAGACAGAGACAGTAGTTCAGTCTTCTAGTGAGACTTTTATAGATTAGAGATGTCTCAGAGTGTTAACGATGACGTGAACAGCACTGAGGAACAGAGAGCGAGCGGAGATGGTGGTGGATATTTATGAAAGTGCAGATGCTGTTAGATGCCATGACTCCAATACAGAGATGGAGGACTCCAACACCAAGAGGAAATAAGAAAAGCAGAACACAGGTACAAGGACGTTTTAGAGTGAAGTCACCTGATGTAAAATCCACTGTTAGTGCGGGAGGGTAAATCTATCTGCCACTGTTTCTGGGTTTGTTGCTGTTGACTGCAGACCCTTTAGTTAATGGATGACTGTAAAAGCCTTGCTTGAGGTTACAGCCCCGTCCACTTCTGGGTCATGGTTTTGCGTCAAGAGAGTTCAATGAAGATGACAAAAATTGTTAGATCCTCTGTCAATTTGTGGAATCTGCTGAAGGATTTGTCAATCACAGGGCTGGTTCACTTACAGAACACTGGCATGCTGATGAACTGACTGCATGCTGATTGGAGGGCTGAGAACTGCAGTAATGACTGCACACAGTAGTAAAGGTAACGGGCGTGAGTGGTTTCAGTGTTGAGTTTGTCATCGCTGACCCGAGTGACCGCAGTTTATTTGCAGAAGCTCAGAGTCATTCTGAAAGCTGAAGTGCTTTGTGTAGAGCGGCCACCATCAGTTTCATATGTTAACAGCTACACCTGTCAGAGCTCACATCCACACTCCCGGACCTGAATTACTGAAGCAGGGAGGAATGAAAATGGCCCAGGTTATATATGAGAACTCAATCGATTCTGCAGAGCCTTATGAGGATGTGGATAATGACGACCAGGACGTATACGAGGACTTCAGCGGCGAGCATACTGGACCTCAAGAACCAAGGAAGAACCAGGAACAGAAGAGCTCAGGTGCACATGGTCTCTCGTCTCTCTCTCTTCCTTCATTATCTATCTATCTTTATTCTCTATGAGCTGTTTGATAGTTTGAGGTGTGTGTAAATATCAGTGCCCTCTTATACTTCAGTGTCTGGACGAGCGGTGAATGACTCTTTCTCTGCTTCTTAGACAGACGAGCTGCTTATTCATATTCAGTTCCAGATAGTTGCACTAGTTACTCATCAAAGCGATGGGAAACAGGAACCATGAGTGTATCTGTATCGGCAAATCTGAGCACGGCGTTCGTCTATACTGAAACCTCTACTAAACCACATGAAGGAGCTTTAGGAGAAACATCTGAGCAGCAGGAGTCTGAGCAAATGTCTCCTTTGTCTTTCCATGTGTTCTAACTCTTGTCCAGGAGAAGATATGGAGATATCCAGGAGCTCTGTCTTTGGACTTTCCTGTCCTATTGGCGGTGCTCTTACAGAGTCTGATGGAACAAGGAACGGATACTGTAAAGTGGCTGCAGTGTGTCTGGGGCTGCTGTGTGTTCTCCTGCTGACCACCATCACAGCAGTGTCGCTCCACTTCAGCGCAGAGAGAGGGCAGTTACTGACCAGATACACCGACCTGGCTATAGAGAAAGACCACTTACTGGGCAGCTACCAGAACCTGACTACAGTAAAAGACCACCTGGAAACAAGCTACATCGGAGTGATAGCAGAGAGGGACACCCTTCAGAAGAAACTCCAGCATTTGGGTGAGTTTTAGATGTGTTTAATACAGGAATGTAAACATAAAGTATTTATTTATTTATTAAACAGTCATTTTAAATATGGGTGCTTCATCAGCTGGGCTGAATCTGAGAGAGGAGAGGTTGGCCAAGTACATGATTAGTGGGTTGAGGATGTGAGGTGAGGTTCATGGCTGTATATCGAATCAGGAATGAGGGTTTTAGTTTTCAGCTCAGCTTCTCACATGTTCAGGTGTAAATGTGTTTAACCCAAGGCACTATAGTTGTACCTCCACATTTAACCCAGCCCCCTGACATTTAGCCTTGGGTCTAGTAGGTACCCAAGACCAATTGGCCCATGAGAATATGACTATGCATATGATTTAGGATGGTCCTTTTATGCTTCTGTTGAAGCTGATGTGAAGCCCTTGGTGGGAAGAGCATACAGGTATGCGCTGTGTTGGGCACATTTAAACATTAAAAAAAAAAAATAAATAAATAAATGAATAAAAAGAGGGACAAAAGTGGGCTGGGAGTAGGTATACTAGAATTCACTCCGGCTAACACTGTCATTCAAATTTCTGTCTTTTAGAAAAGGCCAACCAGGAAGGATGGAGGTACTTCAGTTCCAGTCTGTACTATGTCTCAACTGAGCAGAAGCCCTGGGAGAGCGGCAGACAGGACTGCAGAGAAAGAGGAGCAGACCTGGTCATCATAAACAGCAGAGAAGAACAGGAAAGCAGAATGGTCTTCCAAAACAATAAACCTACTGTCCAATGTGTAACCATGTGTCTGGGTTATATATATATATATATATATATATATATATATATATAGCTGCACCCAGACACATGGTTTTCATTGGACAGTGATGATATGTGGACATCGCACCTATATGGGCTTATTAGACATCCCATTCCAGAGCCACAGAATTAATACGGATTTGCTTCCATTTCTCAATAAATTGTTCCATTTTATAACGTGGCACAGCGGGCATGTCTTTGAGTGTACCAGTCTAAGTCACTGAGCTGTTTAATACAAGTCTTCCTAGTGCCATTGTCTGTCTATGGATACCGCACGGTTATCTATTAGCAGTGGGTTTGACTGAAATGTCTGATGCACATGAAGCCAAAAATCTATAACAGTGAAGTAAAAAAGTGCTGGAAATGAGTCCAGGGCAGGTTAGTGCTTTTTCTTTCAGTCCTTAGTTCTTATACGTGGTTGATATAGTGTAGTGGATGATGTTTTTGCCAGTCTTGCTGTCAGCTGGGGTTCGATCCCCCACATGGGTAGTCACCCTGTACTATACCAATAACTTGGTCCTTGGGGAAGTTGTTGTTTGGGCCTGTAACTATAAGCATAGTTATACTCTGCAGTGTTAACAGAACACAACCGGGACATCCTTTGTTTATTGACATAGAGAAAAACAGACACCAGGACTAAAATACCAACATAGAGCCCAATAGGGATCTTGGCATACCTCGGATTTTTGTTTTTGAACATGTATCAAATGCTGGCTCTCAGTCTGTTCTGTACAACAACTCATATCCTTTAAAAGCCCAAAAATAAACCACCTGCAGAAATGAAAACAGGAAACGTAACCTAGGTCTATTTCACTTCAACAGGAGTTTGTGGATTCACTGTGTAAACACAAGAATGCTGAGGTTTTTATTGGACTGACTGACAGAGACACAGAGGGCGTCTGGAAATGGGTGGACGGCTCGGTACTGACCACTGGGTAAGAGATCATTGAAATCCAGACACGGTGGACATCACTGTAAAGACAGTGCCTTGTAGATAGCTTCATATTCAGTCAATGTGGAGTATATAGCCAAAAGTATGAGGACACCTGGCAATCTCACCTATACGAGCTTACTGGACAGAAGCAGTCACAAACTGGCTCCCGTCAAAAGTGGCATCCTAAGACAGTGCCACGTTTCAGGTCCTTGAGCGGCCCATTCTACTGCCAGGGCTTGTCTATGGAGATTGCATGGCTATGTAATGATAAAGATATGATGCCCATAGTAGATCATTCACTCACATCATCAGAGGACACGCCCCTTACCAAGTTTTGACTTGAGTTCTCTTTGAATTCTCTTTCAACACGTTTACAGTCACTAAAGAAGCACAACTCTCATCACAAATTACAGTATGCAGTTCCACATGTCCACTGGAGAGCTCTCCAAACGCCGCTACATCTGTGTAATGATCTGTGTTGTTTCAGGTACTGGGAGAGCAGCCAGCCTGACGATGGTGGCTGGGAAAGCACGGAGGACTGTGTTATAACTGGGCCTGGACTTTGGAAGAGGTGGAATGATAAGCCATGCCAGAAATCCTACTACTGGATTTGTGAGAAAGGTTTTCCTGATGTCACAGAAGCAGATTAGCCTTTGACATGCACATTGAATCGAGCGAAGACGTCAGGAATATGGGGACAGTTTCCAGTCATTGTTTATTTCCAGCCAAATCAACATAACGATCGCTTACATGTACTGTACTACTGTGCATGCGCGCTGAGCTGTAGCTCTCTTTGCGGGACGAAGGAGCTAGCTGTAGCATAGCCTTCAGTCTGATGTGCCTACTTCTGAGTTAACCGGACAGTAATGGTGAGGTGTGTTGGTGACTTGTGCCATTAAATGCCACTTCTACCCCGCATGGAGTGAGTCCTGGGTGTGTGTCTCCAGAGAAGCCAGGGACCAGTGCCCTTTTCCCTTCCTAGCTCCTGCACCACACGTTATGGACCATCATTGTCTCCACCAAGACAAAAGAGGGACTCAGTGCCCTAACCCTCTGCCATTCTCAGGCTGTCCATGCAGTCCACGGCACCATTCCAGTCTTTGGTGACCGTGGTGTTAAGGACAGTCTGTGTGCATGTAGTCCTGCATCGTGCAGTCGTCTGTCAATGGTGCTGGCACTACCAGGTTCATGGCTCAAACATAAAATGTCCACTATCGTGGCTGTTGTCAAGGTACAGTGATAAGGCCGTAACATGTGCAGTTCTTAAATCATTCACGTCAGATACCCACCAGTTTTCGCGGGTGATTCCTCCTGGGTGTGACTATCTGTGCAGCTGTTCTTTTGAAGGTGAGTGTGTTTAAACACTAAACGCTGAACTCTGAAGTAGCTAAGTAGACGTGGTGATGCAGCAGATCCGTTCACTGTTCAGGAACAACTGAACAGACTTTAGTGTGAAATGCAATGTGGAAAAGTAGGTAGACTCACTCAGTACACTAAAGCTGGAGGTGAGTCTAATGAGGTCCGAGCTACAAACCATTCTGAAATCCATCTCTGACTAACTCCACCCACACAGTGCACTGGGAGGACTTCCTGAGTGCTGCTGTACATGATTTCAGGCGATGTGAGTGAGTATTTACAGCATTGTTAAGAACATCAGAACACAGTTCAAACGGCACACAGTGGTCTGTATAAAACTATTTATTTACATAATACATAAGATTATTATACCGGAAACATCCTAAACAGATATATACAGATTATTTATGCTCTAAAAACATCTTACATCATCAAACCCATCATCAGATATTATTTACAATCATGTACAACACATGTAGCTTCAGTTCCTGTTTCTGCAGCTTACAGGGGAATTCTGCAGGTGCTTTATCCTTCCACCATGAAAGGATTTTAAAACCAAAATCTTCTCAACACTAACAAAAACAAACGTCCCAGACATCAGGCAGCGTGTTCATCACCGCTTCATGTAGCTTCAGTTCTGTGAGGAAGCTTTTAGAGATGGACATCTGGTTCCCATCCCTACCACTGTGAACGACTCTGACGCAGGACGTCTTTCGTCTTTAACTATGTGGAGAAATGAGTGGAGTTCCTCTTTGGGAAGCTACAGGCGGATTACAGTTCGGAATGTTCAGATATGCAGTAGACGATGGTGGGCTTGGAGATGATGCTTCTACTGGATGTTTGTTGCAGCTGGGGAAAAGAAAGTGTAGGCTTCAGGAACAGCTCAAGCAGAGACCAAGGGAACTGATGCAAGCTCAATGACGACAATGTCCATAGTTGAGGGATCCATGTGTCCAGCGATGACAACAGAGGCTGTAATGGTGACAAATGCTTTAGGTGTGGTCATGGAGGCCATAGTGATGATGTCTTGGAGGTCTGGACAGGTGGTGTCTGAAGGCGTGGTGGGCACAGAGGCTGGACGAGTAGTGTAGCACCTGCTGCAAGATGAGGGTCTCTCAGTACACAGTATCTGTAGGTACAAGTGAATGTATTAGCATTAGGCTAACCTAGTTCAGTTTTGGCTGGTCTAATGCATGCTGTGTATCACTGAACAATAAATACTAACACCATGAAGTAGGCTAATGCGGTACAGTAGCACTGAACACTGTATCATGTTTCACAACATACAGTTCACCAGTCTATACAATCTATACTGTTCATATGATCCATAGCAGGACAATAATCACTGATCGAGGATTTTTAAGCACGGGGTTTGCGAATACGACTACCACACTGTGTATCACCAATAAATACTAACACCATAAAGCAGGCTACACTGTATACTACATATCATGTTTCACAAACAACAGTTCACCAGTATTCTATACTGTTTCATATGACAACAGGCCAATTAAATTAAATTATATTAAAATTTTGTGACCTATTTTCTTTTAAAGTAGATTAAAATAAAAATAAAAAATAAATTCAATACAACCTCATGCAGTATACAAAATCACAGATTAGTGTTAGGGGTAGTACTGGAGTGTGTAGTATGTTGAGGTAGTCTGTTCTCACTCTGGTGCAGGCAGTGAGAACAGAAGCTCAACGATAAACAGTTAAAACAGCCATGCAGCTCACAGTAGAGCTACTCAGTATACAAAGTACATGGCACAAGTATAGAAGCCTAGTTAAAGTGCACGTGCATACAGTCCTGTGGGCTGGTGGAGCCCTGTGTGTAGCTGCAGGGGTGGCTGTAGTCATGTTCTGGTAGGTGCTGCCAGTTTAACCAGTTAAAATGATTATTGTAATGAAGGTATTTCCTCACTGAACTGTAAAAACATGAACTAAAGCTTTGTATAAAAATGCTGAAAATGCAGTAAAATCCTGATCAAATCCAGATAAACTGAAATTACTGCACATGAACTGATTAATAAGCACAGCATTGGTCATATCAGTGAAACACATGATTTCTGGCCACAGCAATTTAATCACATTTAACAGGCACAGAGTTCACCACCTAAACAAAACCTCGTCCATCAACGCTCATAATAAACCATAAACAATAAAGACTCATTCATTCACCTTCTAAACTGCTCATCCTCCGGGGTCATGGAGGGGAGGAGGAAGCCTATCCCAGCACCTCCTGGGCAGAAGGCAGGAAACACCCTGGACAGGTCAGTATAGATTAATTCTTGGGGTCTTACTACATGACATCCATGTGTGGTACCTACACACTAGAACTTAAAAAGGACATGTCTGAGTCTTACTGACCTTCTAAATGTTTTCCAGGGTGCTGGACATGCTGCTGTAGGAGGCCTCCACGTGGTCTGCAGCTGGTCACTTCTTCATCTGTCAACAAGGCACTGGGGCAGAACCATCTTCAGTGGCTGGAAAAGAAAGACTGGGGACTCGGGGTAGAGAACACAGACGGTAGCACCGTAAGAGACACAAAGGCCTCAGCAGTGAAGAGATGAATCACCAGAAGCAACAGGAGAGGCTTCAAGTCTGACAGTGGTGGTACCCAGAGCTGAAGGCGCCACCTCTGCGGTAACCCTGGTTGTGGCAGTGAAACAGAGACCGTAGTGGTGACGCCTTCAGCTGTGAGCAGCTGCTGTACAGTGCTGGTGTAAAGGCTGTAGTGATGATGTCTTTAGTGATCATGGTGATCATGGAGTGGCAGGGACTGTGACTGTGTGGAAAGGCTCTGCTACAAGCCTAACAGTGCTGATACCCACAGCTGAAGGCACCACCTCTCCAGTCACCCTGGTTGTGGTAGTAAAATAGAGACTGCAGTGGTGACACCATCAGCTATGGGCAGGAGTTCTAGAGTGCTGGTGTGGGTACACAGGATGTAGTGGAGATGTCTTCAGCTACAGGCAGGAGCTGTTAACACCAGCAGCTGTAAGCAGGGGGCAGCTACAAGTAACTGCAGGGGTACTTTAATATCTAATAAACAAGATGTGTATTTGCTGATAGTGTGCATTTTGTACAAGTTTAATTAGAAACACCTAGATGCCTAGAGTGGTGGAAACTTCATCTCCAGGCAGGGGCACTGGGATTATGGGACAGCGCCACCATCTAGAGTGACAGGCTCTCTAAGGAGAGTAAAAAGGAAACTGTGAGCCTAACCTGGGTGATGCCCACAGCTGATGGCCCCACCTCTCCAGTGACCCTGACTGCTGACATGAAACAGAGACTGTAGTGGTGGGACCTTCAGGCATGAGCATGAAGCCTGTAGTGATGATGTCTTCAGCTAAGGGAAGGAGGAACCTGCACAGGGGAACTACAAGTGACTCGTTAGCTATAAGATGAACATCTTTGGCTGTGAGGGGAATCCTTGCTAAGCTCCATCTCCATTACAGCACCTGAAAGTTCTCCTATTAAAATTCCCGTGCTCCCGACTCCAGGTGCCACTGCCTCAGGGTTAAAGTCCACAGCTGAAAACAGTGTAGCTATAATTCCCATGCCTGCAAGGCACAAGGCACCGCCACATGCACCTCAAGATGCTACCCCTCCAGCACTCATACTCCTAGCCAGTGGAGCTATCACTCCTAAGTCTTGGCTTGCAGCTGCATAAGCCACTACTCCAAAGGTACTGTCATAGTAGATGGTGAGACGCCTACAGTATCTGTCACCAAACCTAAAGCCACACCACAACCCCTGCTTGCATTTAGCAGGGGTTCCATTTGTAGCATCTTAACTACGACCTAAAGGAACCACTGTTCTAGATATTCTGCACTTACCTGCAGGTATAAATTCTCTATAAACACCTCTACTAACAGCTAAGAGACAACACTGCCACACCATTAGTCACGCCTGAAACTAAAGTGGACACTGCTTCAGAGCCTGGTGACACAGTTGAAAGCTCCAGTGCTTCAGTCACCATGCCCCTCCCTGAAGCGCCCTGCTCAATGTGTCATTGTTCCAGAACTGCTGGCAAGTTGTTATTGTTGTGGTGTCAGTGTCCATGGTTAAAGCCACCGTTGCTCCAGAGTTCCTGACCACCACCGCAGTTTTTCTAGCCATGGCTTGAGGTTCTGCTGCTCTAGGAGTCTTCTGCCAGTGACATCTTCACTGCTCTGGCTGTGTCCAAAACCGTCACTGATGTGTGACCTGCAGGTGCTCCTAGGGTCTCCCACTCCACAGTCTGCTGTTAATTCTGGGGCCTCAAAGGAGCTCTTCTTGGACTGTGCGTCTGACCATCACCACCTGAAGTCTAACACCTGACAGGTTGTTATTCTCTCCTTGTCCATACCCACTCCAGAAGTCCTGCCTGTGGCTGAAGATGTTCCGGGCTGACATGGTGCTACCACTCCAGAGGTCCTGCTCATAGCTGAAACCAACACTTGCCTCTACTTGCCCACAATCAAGTTGTTGCCACTTCCATTTACACACCCACATATGTTCTCCTGTCAGCCTGGAGCTGGCACTTTGGACTCCAAGGAGCTCTCTGTTGTTGAGCCGTTAGCACACTCCCCACATCTGAAGACACCAATGTCCTCCAATGCCCTGACTGTGACTGAAGGCATCACCAATCCCGCGTCCCTGCTCATGGCTGAAGGCTGCTTTTAAGGATTAGTAGAAACTAACTGATGATCATCGCCCCTCTAATTTACACCGCAAACACAAGAGCTGACGATCAACATGTGGACATTAATCTGAATTAAATCACGCAGCCGCATGTTCATAATAGATAAATATTAAAAGTTAATTAGTCTGTAAAATTACTGAGGAGCCCATTCATTATTCTGTGTTATAATAATTCTAATCTCACCCACATTCATATTTATTCTTAAACATATTAACTGTGGTCTTATTAGCAGCACGATAATCAGCAATACCTCATATTTGTATGAATATATGAATAGCCCACTCCAAATTTCCTGTTTAGCCTGGTGGGTTATGTTCCACTGGTGTCCTGGCTCCTGGTGATGTTCCTTGTTTCTTCATTAACACAATCTGAAGAAGCTAAAACTGGGTGACTCTTAGGTTCCCCCGACGTCCTCCTATCACTGTGTCTCCAGCATGGTCCTCTAACGATCTGCTGCATTCCTCAGGTCAGTGAAGACGTCCTTGAAGAACTGTGGGTCGTTGTTGATTCGCAGCATCTTCCCACTCATGCGCTTGGTGATGTCCACTGTCCTCTTCCAGAAGGCGCCTCTGTTCTCCTCCACCAGGAAGGGCATGGCTGGATAGCCGATCTCGTGTCCAATGTAGGCGTACGCCACAAAAAAGCAGGTGAGCACCACTACCTGAAGTTCCTTCATGCTGGACACCTCAGCCGAGACAGTGTCACGGCACAGCATGTAGAGGAAGACCACGCTGCCCGGGCCAATGAAGAAATGAGCCTGGCATCCGTTGAGTAACAGGAACATGTCTACGATGCGGAGCCACATCAGAGGGTCGTCAGGAGAGAGGTCCTTAAGCAGGCAGCAACGACGGCACAAGAAGTCGCCCAGCAACCGGAGGAGCTCATCGGTGGAGGCATCCTTAAGCACCATCTCATGCGTGATGAGAGCCTGCTCTGAGAGCACGTCGGCATGTGCATCCGTGGCTGTGGAGCTGACGGTGGGTTGAGGAGATGCTGAGGAAGGGCCGGTACCAGGCTGTGGTTTCTCCAGAGGTTGGGTGGTGATGGGACGCACAGTCACTCCTTCCAGCTTGTTCCTAGAAGCGAGGTCCATGATCTTCCTCCTCTTGGCTGAAAGGGCCTCAGGTGAGAGCATGCCGAGGAGTCGCTTCTTGCCTCTTGTCCTGTTGTCCTCGTTGACAGGTGTCGAGAAGACGTGGCCCATCCTGCTGTCCACTTGGGTCCACTTGTACACCTGTTGATATGAGTGATATGAGTGTGTTGGTGTGTGGAGTGTGCTGGTGTGTGGAGTGTGCTGGTGTGTGGAGTGTGCTGGTGTGAGGAGGGTGTTTTGAAGAAGACTGAAAGTGAAGTAGTATGGAGCGCAGTGAAAACTGTATCTGAGGAGAAAAGACACATATCAATGTTAAAGCTTTCCTGGGAATTTCCAGTGATATGGGAATTCTGGACCAATGCAGATTTCGATATTTTACATGTACATATCTTTACATACTGGGCATGTAATACTGCATTCTGTAACGACCCCCATGCACCATATTCCCATTCCATACTCCCTGATACACAGATCTAAAGACCCGAGTTATTTTAATGCAGGAAACCTGGAACAGGAAAACTGGACACGAACCTGACTTCAGTTCTGTATGGCGGGAGGAGCAGAGTCAATTTACACCTGCAGCTTTACAATGGAAACACCACTAACACTTAAACACCACTAACCCTCAAACACCACTAACACTTAAACACCACTAACACTTAAATACCACTAACACTCAAACACCACTAACACTCAAACACCACTAACACTTAAACACCACTAACACTTAAATACCACTAACACTCAAACACCACTAACACTTAAATACCATTACTAACCATCAAATAGCATTACTATTGCTGCTGAGTGCTGATTGGCTGATCAGCTGAGTCCAGCACTTTGGATTGGTCAGTATTAAAAGGCCTGTTACCTTCATCTTTCTATCATCCCCACTGTGTTCAGAAATAAAGCCTGTGTGATTTCAGTCAAAAACAGACGACATGAATTTTCTAAACCACCTCTGTGCTTTTAAGACGATATGTAAATGACATCTGTTCTAATTAAAATATTTTACTTATTTATTTATTTATTTATTTATTTATTCATTTGCAGGTGGAAACACTTCTTACCATTTCTCCTTGAATGGGCGTGGCTAAACTACTATAGGCGGGCATATGCAAAAGTATTAGATTTATTTATTTATTTATTGGTAGACAGACTATTTCTCCCGCAGTGTTTACCTGTATGGACTGTATGAGGAGTGAATGTAACGTCAACTGAGGGGATTTCGGTTTTTCATGATCTGGGCCCTTTGAAAGGATGAACTAACTACAAGCTCCATAGGAACCTATTCATTTTGGACTGTGTCCGGAGCGCCCTCTAGTGCCTGACCGAGAACACGACACTAATGACTGAGTCAGTGAGACCCGAACACACCAATCGCGTGCAGTATCGGGAAACTTGCTTCACTGAGGAGCCGTTTCTCCAGCTGAACGGAGGAGGTGAAGTTCCGGTGGGTGTAGTCTCCTCTAGATGTGACCGGAAGTGAGTTTGATGCTAATGAAGGTGTGTTTGGTGGTTGAATGCAGTGACTGGAGGAGCTGAGCTCGGAGACTGACGTCACAGCGGCAGTACAGGAGGTGGGGCCTGTTTTGATTTGAATAGCTCCTCCCAGACAGGAGTAGCGGAGCGGAGCGGAGTGAAAATGTACTAAATAGAGGAGATAAAGGAGGAGAAGCCGCTGAAAGAGTGTAGAAGTGTGCTACAGACTCACGTGTATCTGCTGTGTGGGGCTGAGAGGGTGAGGGAGGTGAAGGTCTGCTGCTGTAGCTGATAAACTTTGAGAGCTTTTTCGAGTTGCTGCTTCAGTCGCTTAGCTGATCTGAACGCTGGAACGTCGCCATGGAGACGATCACGATCAGGCGTAAACAGGCAGTTTACATAATAACAAACAATAAACAACAACAACAACATAACCGCCATCATTCATCTGTTCATGTATTACATTTTTATTCATTCTAGTTTTTATTTAATATTTTAGGGGTTTTCTCTCTTTCAAGTTCCATTTTAAGGTTTTAATTTTCTCAGTTTTAGTTTCAAAGGTTTTAGTTTAATTCCAAAACGTTTTATAAATAACAACAAACAATATAAAAAACTGATTATAATGCTTGTAATTTATGAATTCACAATTATGTTAAGCTAATAAACTAATAATATGTTTCATTTTTTAATAACATTGTTTTATTAAAAATAAACAGCTTGTACAATAAATAGAAACCAATATGAGCGTTATAATTGATTTACTTAAACTTATTTTAGGATTTTAATTACTTTAAATACAGTTAAATGTAAAATAACAAATAAATATTTTATATGGTGCTATTCTTTTTACTAATAAATACTTTTACAGTTTAATTACAAAACTTATTACAAATAACAATAAATAATGTGTACAACACGTTTAAAATATTTTAAATTTTAATCACTTAAAATAGATAGATAGATAGATAGATAGATAGATAGATAGATAGATAGATAGATAGACAGGTAGAGTAATACAGATACAGACAAAGATACAATATAAAGTATGAAAGTATAAAAGTCCTTAGTGTCTGTGTAATGGAGGTAGTGGTATACCATTTGCTGTGCAAATTAAGAAGATGACTGATGTCAGCCATATAGACAGTGCGACGGAGCTACTGGAACAGGCAGCCACTCGCGTCGGCACCGGAAGAACTTGTCTCCACCAGTTCAACGTAAAGTTAATAGTATTTCCTCAGGATCACAGTTATTACCATTTCAGTAATGAAGCACTAAATGAAATGTACAGTAATTCTACTGTGGTGGTTCAGTATAATCTGCCTGGACTGTAAATGCAGCTCCAGAGTCAAACACTGAGAACTCACCATCTGGTGTTTAGACTTGCTGACCTGGACACTATATGGTGTCACAGGTTTATATTGAACAAAGTGCAAATCCTGCAGCCAGGTTCACGACCTCCAACACTCAAAAGTGTTATTTCTCTTCATCCGGGACCCTCGAGGCATAACGTGAAAAATAGCTTCAGCAAACGCCATTTTCTTTGAGTGCAAGAGGAGTATGAAAATCTGGTGAGTATTTGAGTCAGAGTGTGCTTCAAAGTGCCTTGTAACTGAATGTCTTCGTAGACAGATCTTTTTGTGAGGAATTGGTTATGTACATCTTAGTCAGTTCTCATCCGAAGAGTATTTCTGTTTAACGTTAATCTCAACAGAGACGGTTCCACCTTAAATGACGAAAGCTATTAGCTCGCATATTATGTGAAATCCCGTTGTTACACCCTTAAGTCGTGTAAAATAATTACAAGAAATCTCACTCTTTATCTCCATCTTGTTTATGTCTGTGTTCAGTTCTTGGAATAATGATGAGCAGGTTACATTAAGTTACACAGCTGTTTCTTAATAATATCCGTCGTTCCCACCTTAAATCCTCCAGTTTTTTTTTCTTGTTTTACGCGCCCAATTGTATTCTCTCCTGATTGGCTGAAGGCTATGGAGGACCGAATCTGCCAAATAAATAAATAAATTAAATAAAATAATAAATAAAGATAAATAAATAAATAAATAAAATCACTATACTTAAAATTAAAAGGGTAAAGAAAAAATGATGGTAAATCTAAAAATTAATAATAAGATAAGCATCGAAATAAGTATATTAATAAAATAAAAATCTTAAATAATGTGTCATGTGTATTTAATTTTGTATTTGTGTACTTAATGAACACTTTTACATTTTAAATTAATGTATTTACCTAATTATTTCTAATAAATTCATTTATTTATTATTTTTGTTGTACACCTTACCCGGTATGGTAAGAAACGGGGCTGTCAAGCCATGGAGTCAGTGTGTCTCCCCCCCTAACATTGCTATTGGTTGAGAGGACAAGCAGATTCCGTAGATCGATTGTCTGGCTCCATCAGCAGTTTTAACATATGAACACCCACGGTGCACTAATGTCTGCTTACAGGTAAAAAGGAGCGAGAGGACAGAAGGACTCCTAGATGACCCCTGCTGAAAATGCAGGGCAGATGATTTATCCTTTCCCCGGGTGGAGGCTGTGGGCTGGGCAGTTTGTTCATTAGGTGCTACATCTTCTTGATACAGAGATCGACCCCATAGTGTTCACAAAGTTTGGAGGAGGTAGTTCATGGTCTTTCCCTGCTAAAATTCAAAGATCATGCAACACTGGAAGCTGCCTCTCTGAGCAGAATCACGACACCCGGACCTGCGCCCGAGGTATTCGTCCTCTCGGAGTCTTTTCACCCGAACCGCATCAGCCAAGCTACAATAGCTCTGCTCGAAATCAACATCCTGTCGGTTCTGCACTTGATATGCTAAGCCTGAACATGAAAAACACGCCTCCTCATTCATATGAAAGAAGAAAACAGAATAAATAATCAATTAATAAAAAAGTCTAATTAAATTTATATTTATTAAAAATCATATGTATATTAAATAAATAGATTTTAAAATTGCCATGTTTAAAATAATATATGCAGAAAACATATATACAGATAAAAGGGACATTTTTTTAATAAAACATTAATAAACACAGTAGAAGAATATAAATATAAAAAAATGAGGGACTATAAATAAAGCAAAAAAATGCAATAAATAAAAATCCGAAGAAAAAAAGCACGTTTCAATATATACCTCAATTGTCAAAGCTCCTCTCTCATATTTTTATTTAAATGTTCTTCTTTATTTCGTCTTTCTATTGATTTATTTCTAATTTCTTGGCAGCTCCGGACAACCACACATGTATCATCTCATCAACAGATCAGCTGCCATGGATTTAGTGCGTATGAGAGGTAACATGAGTATTTCTAGGCTGCTATGGGACAACTGTCACCTGTATGTCCAAAGGTGGTCTTATATTCCTGGTTGGTGCAACAATAGGAGCATTTTTACTGCACCGTCCTCCAATCAAAGTCCTGTATTTCATATCCATCGAAAGTTCAGCAGTTTTCCAATCCCATCTCTGCCAGTCTGTTGCTCTCACTCTTGTAATGAAATGGATGACTACTTTGTTGGCAACCAAAGACAAGAATCGCAAGCTCCATCAGATGCAAAACGTTGCCGTGACACCGGATCGAAACCGGGGTGCTGCGGCCACAACGCAGAGTACTAACCACTATAACCGATCACGGTCGCCACCGGCCCCGTGCTGCAGGCGGTTTCTCTTTCATGATAAAAAAACTCGTCTTGGTCCACACATGAACGAGTGTCGTGGTTTTCAGCGGTCAGAGTTCATTCAGTATAACATACGAAAGACACATGGATTTAATAAAGTCCAGATGGGACATGACGTGTTGTTGAGGACTTTGTGTTACATGAAGTAAACCACA
>JAMWET010000774.1:0-15588 GCA_024036415.1 Prochilodus magdalenae | reverse complement strand
ATTTCTAAAAGAGCCCGTCACGGAACACCCCCTGCTTCACATATGACTGCTCACCATCCACCCAGGCTGTTCATATTGAGGGAAAGTTTGCGGTATGACACGGACAGTGGTCGGATGCATCACAAACAGTGACGATTCAGTCCGGGCTACAGGCAGGAGGCTAGAACACCTGGAGGGTTGGTGCAGAAAGAACAACCTCTGCATCAACATAAAGAAGACGAAGGAGATGATTGTGGACTTCAGAAGGGGCAGACATGGCCCACCTCTCCCCCTGCATGTCGGAGGGTCCCTGCGGTTTGGAAGGTGGTCTCCAGCTACAGGTACTTGGGTGTTCACCTGAGCAACAACCTCACCTGGAGCAACAACACTTCCTAGCCTGGTCAGGAAGGCACACCAGCGGCTCTATACTTCCCCTCAGGCGGTTGAGGCGAGCTGGCCTGGGAGCTCGGTCCTCACCTCCGGTCTACAGATGTGTGGTGGAGAGCGTTCTATGCTCCAGCATCAACGTGTGGCACGGAAGCTGCTCTGCTGCAGACAGGAAAGCTCTGCAGAGGGTGGTGAAGGCTGCACAGAGGTCTGTCGGAGTCAGCCTCCCCACCACCACGGACATCTACACCTCCAGATGCAGGAAGAGGGCCACCTGCATCATGAAGGACCCCACTCCACCCAGCACACTCACTTTTTTGTCCCCGCTCCCCTCAGGCAGGAGGCTGCGGAGCATTAAAGTGTAGAAACAAACAGACTGAGGAACAGCTTCATCCGGAAGCTGTAAGACTTTTAAACGCCACTTAGTGGAACCACTGCACAGAACACTTTAGCAACACTAGTCACTTTATTACACTCTGCTGCTACCTTCTCTATTCCTGCTTATTTTTATTTTCATTTTTACATATATTTTTATATATTTATGTTTATTTTATTTATTTAAATACTGCTGTCTGGGTTAAACTGGGTCCTTGGGTACCACAATTTCGTTCCACCCCATGTACCACATGTGATGCGAATGACAATAAAGTCTCCTTGAATCCTTGAATCCTTGAATCCTTGAATTCATCACAGGGAAGATGGGCGGGGTTACTGATGATGCTCTGTGGCTGGTCTGTCTAAGACTCCTGAGATATCTGCTGCTCACCAAGCTTTGCACAGTGAAGTAATACATTCTAACAATAAGAACTTTAATATGCTCTGGATTTCAGTCTGGCACTAGGCCTGTTGGTATTTCATGTGTTCAGATTTCCATAACTGTTATGGTATCTGAGTAATAGTATACGATGTAGATTTGACGCTGTGTGTCTGAAAGACTTTGTGGTCTTAAGTAAAGCATATAGAGAGAAAAGAAGAACGCTTTCAAATCACAGAGAGAAGTCCAGACCTCCACATCACTGGATGGGTTTGGGATGAACTGGATTCTGACTGGAGAACATCTACCATCATCTTTGGTGACCACTGGATGCATGGAGTTTCAGAATTGCTTAGGGAGAATCTTTGAATGTTGGAAATGCAGGAATGCTGGAATTGTGTTGGGTAGGAAGGAATCAAGCAGATTTCTCATGTACATGTAGCAGAGGTTAAACAGACTAGTTAACCAGTTGGCTTCTTGACTTTACTGCTCTGTGATGAGGCTTTAATATGATTATACACTAACAACATGGACACCTCAGAGAAGTCTGCAGGTGAGGAGGGGCTTTCTCTGGTATCCTGAGGGCTAGCAGTTCTGTCCTTGTAGATGTGAGGCTGGTGTTGCTGGAAGGGGGTTGAGAGCTCATTTCAAAGGGCATGTCCTGCTGTACTGACCTGTGTACCTGTTTTCAATCCAGAATTCCTCCGCTGATCTACAGTTCTTCAAATACCAGAATATCTGCTTTCCCAAAGACTACAATACAGCATCACAGCATATAATCCTGTACAGTCTGTTGTTCTAGACATCGCATCATACCAGCACCCTACCTGTGAACTGTCGATCATGGTTCTAGAGTAAACTCCACACTCCCCCACATCCCCCAATCCAGCCCTTGGGAACATTTGCCAACCCAATGTTCAGTTCAAGTCTAAGTCTTGGTGAAATAGTACTGATAGATGTTTTATTCAATGCCTGAAGTTCTATATGGACAGATATTCTGTATATTAGTGAGTACAGTAATCAGCCTTGTCCTCAGTTCCACTTCAGTCAGTAATGTTCAGGTGCTGATCCCTTCTTTGGGTTTAAATTCATTCTGTTGTGTTTGGCTCCTGATATGGTTTACTGATGCTCACACCTCCCACTTTAGAGCTGTAGTCTTTTATATTAGACCAAAAGGATCGTAATGCAGAAGATAGAGTCTAACTAACTCCAGTCTCTATACTGATAGATGCTTGATGTTCTAAGATGTTCCACTACAGATCTGCAAGTTCCTCAGTACATGCTTAGCTACTTAGCTTAGCTACTACCTTCACTTCTACTCTAAGTTGGTGGTTTGAGAAGGTACTACAGTCAATATTTTACAGGACTTTGGGATTTAATCTACAGTTCTGGATGTAAATCCTCATTCAGATTACCTAGTGAAGTTTCTCCTGGATAAATTACATCTTGTGGTCCATCAGGGGAGGTGAATAAGGGGAACTCCAGCATAGAAGCACTATAAACACAGCTGGGGGCTTTTTGTACAGCAGAATAAGGAAGTGTGTTGCTGTGGCTATCGGACACAGTAATAAACAGCCGTGTCCTCACTCCTCACACTGCTCATGTGAAGGTAGATCTGGTTTTTGCTGTTATCTCTGGAGATGCTGAATCTCCCTTTCAGTGTTGCAGAAAACTCAATGCTATTGCTGCTAGAGATAAGTGTAATCCATTCCAGTGCTTTTCCAGGAGGCTGTCTGACCCAGCCCACCCAGTAGTCACTGAATGTGAATCCAGAGCCGGTACAGGTCAGTGTGTGAGATCCTCCAGGTTTAATGACGGCTGGTTCGGACTCAGTCAGAGTCTGACCGCTTGCACCTGCAGGAACATGATCAGATCAGATTGTAGCCAGCAGTAAACTGACAGCTGTGTTAAATCCAGGCTGGATATCCTCACCTATAAGACATGCAGAGATGAGAAGAACCCCTCTGAGGATGGTCATGATTCAGTGTGAGGAGGCGACTGCAGGACTACAGCTTCTAGTCTGTCAGACACTGAAGTGCAGTATGTATGTGTATGTGTTTGTATTCATGTGCATTTGAATGAGCTCCTCCTCATTTCCCAATGCAAATTCAGCTTCCTGAGTTACATCACCCTGTAGATCACACCTGATCTCTGACGTCACAATACAGAAATGAAGGTGTACTGGTGTGCAGTTAATCAATAGGATACAGTCACATTTGGAGGAAGAATATCTTTATGGGTAATATATATTGTCGGTGGATCATTTTGGGGTGACCCTCCACCTAAGCCCTGTTGTTAATATAACAAAGGCAGATTACTGTCTAATTTTCATGAGAGATGTCAATGTCCAGTGTCATGATGGCTGACTAGAGTGGTTTTATCTAAAATGGGACGTCTTGATATCGAACATTGTAAAGTCTGTTCTGATTATCACTGGAGGAATGCTGGAGCTAAATCTGCATATGAATAAGCTACATATGAAATGTTCTTCATACTTGTACTTCTTCAAACTGTTTGGTAAGTAATAGAAGCTCACCTTGCTTCTTTAAGGTGGTAGTAACTTCAGATGTTAGTGACTGGCCAAAGACCATAGTGTGAAGGAAGTAGCTGAACCTGCAGGTGTATGGAAGCGTACGGTCATACGGATCTACCAGCAGTGGCTAAAACCCCAGTCTACAGGGAATTCTCCTCGGAATTGTGCCAGGGTAGGCATCCACCAAATGTAAGAGTTTGAAGCAAGAGTGTCTGAACATTGATGTGGTCTACATCTATAAACCTGTCCAGTCCATGCCAATCAAATCACAGCTGTTACTGGTGCTTGTGGGGTATTACACTCTACTAGGTAATATTTAGCCTGGTGAGCTGAAGAACATCATATAATCATGACTGCTCTTTGTCAGGAGGTAGACCATAACGCTTCATACAGTAACAGTTAGGTGGTAATTTTGCTGTGCACAGCATCATGATATTAAACATTATGATATATGCATGACAGTAAACAGTAATGCTAGCACGTGAGTTTTACGGTTCCAATGCAGCTTCTTTAAAACATTAAACAGACAGAAATGATAAAGTATCAGAACCTGAACAGAGTCAGTGGGTTACTGAAGCAGTGGATGATATAATAATAGACATATGAATTGGATGTATAACAACAAACAATACAGAAATTTATTAATTATGACATATACAGTGAACACATTAGAGCCAACAGAGCTCTATTTATAAGAGTGTAAAAAACAGTGCATTATATTTCTGAATAATAAACTGATTAAATATATTAGATAATTACATGATTATATAAATAACTATTTAGTCTGATTCTACTGTATTTCTAAAAGTGCTGCAGTGACATCATCACTATCTCCTTCCCCCTGACTCTCTGGAGGGGTTTGTGTACAGTGCTGTAGACTCTTGTGTCAGTGTGGTTGGCTAGACCACAGTAATACACAGCAGTGTCCTCATTCTTCACACTGCTCATGTGCAGATACAGCTGGTCCTTGCTGTTGTCTCTGGAGATGGTGAACCTTCCTTGGACTGATGGAGAGTAGTACTGTTCTCCACTGTCACCTCTGATCATTGATACCCATTCTACACCTTTTCCAGCAGCCTGTCTGACCCAGACCATCCATTTGCTGTCAAAGTCCAGTCCAGATGAAGTACAGGTCAGTGTGTGAGATCCTCCAGGTGTAATGACCACTGCTTCAGACTGGGTCAGCGTTTGACTCCAACACCCTACAGAAAAACAGAGCAGTGAATGAAACACCATAATAGTGAATGAAGCAGAATGAACAGATTCAGTAGAAAATCAGCCCATCAGGATCTTACTTGTAGAGAGAGACAGTAATAGAACACTCCAGAAGATCTTCACCTCCATTCTCCAGCTAGCAGAGTGATGAGCATCAAGCAGAACATCATACAGACTGAGTGGTGACTGAGAATAAGAAGCTTGGAAAGGACAGGGACTTTGCATAGTCCATTAGCAAGATCAAACTCTCTTTCATTCTGGAGTCTTCCTGTAAATAGCCCCGCCCACTTCTCTGTTCTCTCCTCCACTGTATTCTTATACATTACTGTAGCTGAAATATGATTGGGTATTATTAATTTCTGCACATGCACCGGTCTTCTGAGAGAACAGTTATGATTGGGCAGTTTTTGATGCTGTTTACGTTCGGAAACTGGACGTATGTCAAACACACCAAAACACAGCTGTGTCCTCAGACTGCAGGTGCTGTTGTTGTATGAAGCCAAAGACACTTCCGTTATATATCTAATGCAGGCGTTATGTTTTCTGCTGGTTCCTGTCTGCAGGGGCATGTTGTGTCCCATTACTCATGTTGGTGTTTAAAGACGAGCTCCCCAAACGCCATTTATTTACTCTTAGGTCAGTCAGTACAGACCAGAACCAAATACCATGGAGAGGTTTGATTACAGGTGCTGCAGGAACAGTACACACTCCATGTAGCTGAGTTAAAGTAGAGCTCCCCAAGGTAAAATAGTCCTCCAGTGTCAGTAGAAGCTCCTCCCTTTAGACCTCCACTGGAGTAACAGTACTAAAGTATTTACCTTCAGATGTACTGAAGTATGTAGAGTAACAGGAGCATGATTTATTATGGCTCTAATGTCCTATTATCATTTCTGGAACAGGACTCCTTATCAGCTCAGTGTAGGTGAAGAGACTCTAGTGTCTCTCAGTCCACCAGTCTTTAATAGAAGCTCATTCATTAGTCTGACACTGATGTCTATTCAAATGATCATGCGCACAGAACCCTGAAGGAGAACAGTTTCTGTTAGCTAGAACCAAGCCCTGTCCAACAGGTCAAAACAAGCTCTAACCAAAATCACCACTGTACCCTGATTGGTGGGCTAAAAGTGTATTGCAGTAATAGTAGGGGTTGATCTAGATTACCTTCACAACTCATGGGGGGAGAGAACCGAAAAATATTCCAACATCCACAATAGCAGACACTGAGTGAGCAGTCATGATCTCTATGCTTGGACAACTGCTCCTAATGGTTAACGTTGCCAGAGCCTGCAATGGTGTCATGCCAGACTGCCATGGAGTGCCTCAGAATGGCAGAGGGATGGCAACGAATTTGTGTGTGCGGGCCCCGTGGTTGTTGCCGTGTCAGACATCTTGAAGATCTGGTGCTGCTCCACCTCCACCCCTACCGAACATCTGCAGGAACTGTGTGAGGATATTTAAGCTGCGTGGAGTAGATTATCACAGGACACCATTAGGAACCTCTACAACTCCTGTCATGCTGTGTTATCAAACATGGTGGCCTGACACCATCCTGAGAGACCCCACTTCTGTATGTGTAGCTCAATAAATATTGGCCATATCTGTCTAAATTTATCATCATTTATTATTCCCGGTAACCTTTACGTTCCGTCCCAATAGCAGTAATAACTGTTACAGCCACTAACGCATGTGATGTGTTAAAATACATGATATACATTAACATGCATTTACCTGAGAAAGCACTGGGTGGGTACCATTACATTCAACAGTCCACTGATAGTCTATATTTAATTTACCCAGTCTGTATTTAATACAGTCTATATGTAATACTATATTGGGCTGCCTGAGGCTGCATGGTCCCCAGACTCTCCGTCCTTGTAGTTTTTGTACAGGAGCTCTAGTGTTCTGTATGTTTGTGCATCTGTAACGGATACAGTAATACACAGCTGTGTCTTCAGGCTGCATGCTCTGTCCCTGTAAGGTCACCGTGCTGCTGGAGGCGTCTTTAGAAATACTGAACTTGCTTTTTAGATAGTCTGTTTGGTAGATGCTCCCACCACCATACATGTAGACTATCCACTCCAGAGTTTTCCCTGCAGGCTGTCGAACCCAACCTGTTGCGTAGCTGTTATCAGTAACTGAATATCCAGATACTGTACAGCTGATGGTCAGAGACTCTCCTGGCTTTCTAACCACTGAACTCGGCTGGATCAGTCCAATATCACATTTCACACCTGGAACAGAGAGAGAGAGAGAGAGAGAGAGAGAGAGAGAGAGAGAGAGAGAGAGAGAGAGAGAGAGAGAGAGAGAGAGAGAGAGAGAGAGAGAGAGAGAGAGAGAGAGAGAATTATAGCCAACCAACAATAATTTGTAGCATGTCAGAGGGAAAAATTATTGATACATTATTATTATTGTTCCAGTTGATGAAGAGACTCACAGGGTGCTGCTGTGGTCAGCAGTAGGAGAAATGTGTAGAGCATGGCTGTGTGTTGGAGATGCTGTCCTGATCTGCAGTGGAGTGAAAGGAGGAAGATCATTATTTATGAAGACTAGAGGACCAGGTCAGTTTGCATAGACTACAGACAGTCATGATAAGCATCACCATCAGTACTGAGCTTCAGCTCTACAGCACTGTGTCTGTCATTTCTGTTTACCAGCCATATACTGTAGAGTTACTGCACTCAGCTGCCCTCCAGTGGTTCGGAGGGTGACGGGGAGGAATCATAGGTTGCTGGAACCGGTAAATTCCTGGTTGCTGGAATATATGAATGTGGAGGGAATGATGGAGATGAGGATATGTAATGTCCATAGGCAATGTAAATCAGTGGCAGTTATAAAGGTCCTCTTCATAAAACATGTAATAATGTACATCTGCATGACAGCATATTCCACATTCAGCTTGGTGGGATAATGTCGGAGGTCTTTGAATATGATACGTCATTTCATCTTTATTTATATAGCGAATATAAAAGATAACAGCTGTCAGTCAAAATCTGATATCTGCTAGAATATAAATTCCACCATAGGGCTGTTTATGCTAGCCTGCCCGTACTACTGTCTCAGGAATTCAGAAACATGTTAATAACCCCATCACTGCATTAATTATGATTATGTGATTTTCCAGTTTGACTTATTCGTTCTCTTTTCTTTATAGGAACGTTATAGCGCCCATGTAATGTGCTTATTAAGTCATAATAGTTCAGAGTTTATCAGTGAAATAGCTGCTTATTAATACCTGATTAAATAAACAGCTTGGATGATGTAAACATTTGCCAGTGCCTGTTTATCTGTACCTTATATTGGGCTGTTGTTACAATTGAATGATCTGATTTTTTTACAGTGTGAGTCTCGGTACTACCCACCTTTATATCCCCACTAGTATATAAAAACAATGTGCATATTAGACCAGAAGAATAAACCTATAAACAATAACTAGGATTAAGTATATTTTCAGAGCATGTTTATTTGTATGTTATATTGTGTTGGAGCCACAATTTAATGGCTTTGGATTTTTCTCAGTGTCAGTCATGTACTAACCGCCTTAATTCTTCACAACTAATGACGTTTTATTACACTATGAAGCTTATCGTTACTTCATTAAGATATATCTAGGATTACACATTTTCCTGAGCATGCATATTTGTGTGATATAATTTGTTATCGCCACAAATGAACAGTCAGTGTCCTTTTATTTTGGAGTTAGTGGACAGAAATCTCTCAGCCAAGAAGAAGAAACTACACCTAAATGTATAATAGTGTTTTATATAATTAGCTTAACCATATTTAAAGCCTCATAAAGACTGTCTATAGGCATATAGGGTAATGATCTGTGTATGAATGTGGTAATTATACAGTATATATAGAATAGGCCTTATTTGTTACATTCTAAACATAAGCATACTCATAACTACAATACTGACACTGGATGAGCTACTTTACCGAAGGTCAGTAGTTATTATGTATTATACTATATATTATATAGTTTTGATCCCAGCACCAGAGATGACAATACATTTTCAAAAATCATAAACGTCTTTGTTTAAAATAATCACATTTGGTGCTCCGAATGTCATTAGAGGAATATATGATCAAACTCATTCACTGGAGCTGGAAATCCCTCATTCATTGGATGTATCATTCTACATATAAACATATATCACATGTAGTTAATAACAGGTTACAGGTAAGGTCAGTATCTGACCCTCTTTATTAAACTCATACAGAGTCACCCTCCCTCTGTTTATCTCCTACTCTAGTTCTTGTACAGCTGTCTGTATGAGTTCCACCACTGTGAGTCTCTAGCACAGTAATACACTGCAGTGTCCTCAGGCTTCAGTTGACTCATGTGCAGGTAGAAATTAGAGCTGTCCTTGGATGCTGTGAATCTGCCCTGCACTGACTGGGCTGAGCTTTTGCTACTCCCAGTGTAATAGTAAACAATCCATTCCAGTCCTTTCCCAGGAGCCTGTCGGATCCAGTACATCCAATAGTCACCCACATTAAACCCACTGCAGGCACAGGTCAGTTTGTAGGATCCTCCTGGAGCCACTGTTACTTACCCCTCAGACTGTGTGAGAACTACCTGAGAGTGGACACCTGAACAGAGACACACAGAAACAGCAGGTTAAACACTGTTAGTCTATTTAATCATTAATATGGATCCTCACTGAGAGAGATAACACACTCACATCCTGCCATCAGCAGCAGCAGTACAGACGTGAGGAGCATGGTGTTTGTGGAGCTGGAGCTGATCAGAGTTAGCAGAAAGCTGGAGATCCTCTCCAAACTGTCCTTCACTTACTCTACATATAGAGGAGGAGGAGAGGGGAGGGTTTGCATAACAGCTCAGTGATGTGGGAGATTGACTGTAGGAGTACAATAGGCAGGTGTGTTTCATGAATGAAGGTCGCCCCCTACTGGAACATGAATAAAACACCAGGGAGTTCATTTCACAGCATCACAGAGTGAGGTTTAGTCTGTGTGCTGGAGAAGATCTGAACATTACATTCAGTCAGTGTCAGTGTATACAGATCTCACTGTAATGTCGAATATCTGTAATATACATTAATATGGTTCTTCAAATACATATTATTCAAAGCATTTTAGCGTGTGAGCCATGCTGATAATATGTATAACAACCAGAACTATGAAATGTCAGAGTTGTTCTCAGGTTGTAATAGAACTGCAGGGATATCTATCCAGACCTCCAAAGTTCAGTCTTAGTACTCAGTTCGCCTTTTCAGCCACAAGACCCCAAACATGTTCAGTGATGTTGAGGTCTCTATTGGGGTAGTAACACCTGCATTGTCTTTCATGTATAAGTATGTCTTTATCAGCTCATTAGCGAGTTTGGTGTTGCTATCCTGCTGTAGAATAGATTATTCCCCAATTAAACATTGTCTAGAGTATTTCTGTGGCATGATGTATTATAGCTAGAACCGTACATTTCCTAAAGGACATACTGAATGTTTGCACAGCTTAAATGGCACCCACTTCCTGCTAGACAGTTGCTAGGCTATGGTTGCTATGGGAGGAATGAAAGATGAACAAACGACACATAGACGAGTGTGGCTCAGTATGGCTCTGGATTAGAGTTTAGGATTCTGCCCTGAAGGAGTACATTCACTTTTGCATCCCATTCATTCTCAAAGGAAAAGAATTCAGGAAAACTCTGATGTTACTTGGAAACCATGCATCCAATTAAAAAGCTGTATACAAGCACACCATTCCTGATCAGACCAAATGGAACCAATTGGAACGATGTCGATATCACAAAAGACTAGCAAGCAGAAGACGAGGGAGAAGAAGCGAGCCTGGTGTCGGTATCCTGCTGTAGAATATATTATCTCCCAATCAAACCTTTTCCAGAGAATATCAGTCCAGATGTGTGAATGCTCCTGAATTTCCATCATGCCAGTCAGTTACACTTGTAGCTGCAAATGTGAGAATTGCCATCTTGGAAAACAGGGATAGAAATGTTCTTCGGTAAGATGATGATCAAAAGGGCAAAACCTGGTGGTCCAGCAGCTCAGTGTCAGCACTGTGGTTCAGATGTACTGTCACCTCAACCAAAGAACCCATTTGTGTAACTGAACCACCCGAGGAACATCACAGAGGGGGCTCTGCTCAGGAAGAATATCAAATACTGACTTGTCCACTATGGTACATTTACCATAGCAACACAGTCAGATAGTAGTCACAGATGCTGGTTGTTGTTTAGTAGAAAGGTGGAGGTATATTCTATTGTGGTGTAGTTAGTGTTGTTCAGTGTTTACTGTCAGTGGGTGTTGGTGGCTGTCAGCTCTGGGTTTTTGTAAGGCGTGTACATTAGTCAGTGTCACTGTGGGTCTCTTGCACAGTAATACACAGCTGTGTCTTCAGTCTGCAGATTCTGTCCTTGTAATGTTACTGTGTTGGTTCCAGTGTTTCTGGAGATGCTGAACTTGCTCTTCAGTTTATCACTGTAAGCTGTGTACCCACCATTCCAAATAATTCCAATCCACTCCAGAGCTTTTCCTGCAGGCTGTCGGATCCAGCCTGTATGCTGACTTGTCACTGAATATGATACCTTGCAGTCGATGGTCAGACTCTGGTCTAGACGGACCACTATGGAACCAGGCTGAGTCAGTTCTTCACAGTGAACACCTGTAGATCAGAAATATGAAGTTATTAGATGAAGTGTGTTGTGTACTGAGTAACTCACAGGAAGCAGCTGCCAGCAGGAGCAGTAGAGATGTAGAGAAGATGGTTGGTGTAGAAGTTGGACCTGTTGTAGGTTCTCTATTCTCCACAGATCAGTAGAGAGTCTCTTCTAAATACAGATGTATAAACAGAGGAGGGAGGGGCTTTGTATTTGCTTATGTCCCATGAGACTCATATGTATTTAGAACATGGGGCAGAGGGGAGGAGTTTAGAGCAGCTAGTTCATATTAGGAGTCAGTTTCTGTTTGTGTTCAACAAATACAGTAAACATCAATAACCACAATGTACACACCTTCACACCCCTATGTACACTAACTCCAGTAAGTCTATTAACACAGAGTCTAGAAGTGTAGAACCCTATACGACAAGGAGCACATTCATACGGCTAGCAGTTGCCTGGCTATATCAGACAGCAGCCCACTTCAGTCTTAATATAAGGGGCGTGAGTCCAATATTGTTTGTTAGGGCAGTTGTGGGCTAAAGGTTAGGAACTAGACCAGCCCTGTGATCAGACTGTTGCTAGTTTGATTCCCTGACTGAAGTGCCCTGGAGCAAAACACCTAACCCCATCCACCCCATCCACTCTTCGGGCGCCATGGAAAGAGCTGCCCACTGCTCCAGTCAGTTTTACACACTGGCCCCTAGTGTGTGTGAGTACACTAGTGTGTGTGTGTGTGTGTGTGTGTGTGTGTTGCTGTACAGATGGGTTAAATGATGTTTACCAGCTCATGTATTCATATTTACACATATCCTCCTCCATCCCTTCTCTTCCCACATTCCAGAGAAATATTCCTTTCTCTATGGTCATCATATTTTTTCATTTCATCTGTTGGAAGCTTCAATCTGCTACTCAAAACTGTATTTTGAAACTGGATATAATAAAGAAGTAAACATATTCAGCACTGGCAAAAAACTTTATTAGTCAGTAGTCGCCCCCTACTGGAATACTGAACACATTTCAGCTCATCCCTGTAACCGAAACATAATTTCCATGACACCACTGCAGTGTATAAACTTAGCAATGCTATATATTTTACTGATACCATTTGTTACCCTCTGGGAGGAGCTGCTTTCTCGGAACAGAACTTGCATTATATCTGCATAGGACAGAATCTGGGTCCTACAAAGGGTTATCATCAGGGGTATATAGCTGTAGGTTAAAGGTTAAATACTGGTTAGGACAGTTACCATCTGGTGAAACAACACCCCTCATGTATGATCATTGTCTTAATGGGGGTTAAACAGCCTATATAAACTGTGTGTCCAGATACTGAAACCAGTGTATAGTGAGTGTGCACTGCCTTTAATAGGAACTATAGTTATTATGTGTCTTATAAACTCTTTATACTGTTTACTGTATAATATACTGAGTCTGTACTGGGCTTTGATAAGAGGAGAAGCTCTTTCACTCTGTTCAGTGAGTGAGTGTGTGTGGTTTTAGTACAGCTGCTCCATCAGCTCCATCACTGTGTGTATCGAGCGCAGTAATACACAGCAGTGTCCTCTGCTCTCAGACTCTTGGCCTGTAAGAACTGTGTACTTGTGGAAACGTCCTCAGTCATTACGAAGTGGTCTCTCATGGAGTCTGCATATGTTGCTGAATTTGAGCCAGTGCTCATCCATCCAATCCATTCCAGAGCGTTCCCTGGTTTCTGTCGTATCCAGCCCATGTTATAGCTGGTCATGCTGTACCCACTTATTGTACAGGAGATCTTCACAGCTTCTCCAGGTTTCTTCACCTCAGCAGGAGACTGGTCCAGTCGGATCTCAGCACTTATAATATCTACCAATGAAACACAGAACAATTCAGAACAACCCAGAATGTAGTAAAGCTCAGTTCCACATGACCGTGTATGAACAGGTCTACCATACCGTGTGTTAAAATCAGTATAAGAATGCAGTACTGAGCAATTCTGAACACCATAATGAAGCTCTTTGGTGGCTGATAGTCACTGGTTCACTTCTGGGGTGTGGAGTTATATAAGCGTTAGGTGAGTAGTGAGGTGGTTTTTATGTGGAGGCTAGAATACAGATATACATACATTTACATAAACAGGCCTTGACCAATAGAGGAATATTACCATCTACTGTTGTAATTAGCATGAATTATATATAGAGCCATTTATCGCCCCCTAGTGTCCTAATGAACCATAAAAGAATGTTTATATAGACCAGAGGGATATTTTCCCAGCATCCCTCAGAGTGATGTAGTCAGTATACAATCTGTCTTTACTGTTCGTAATGCGGCGTAATGAGTGACGTGAGGAAGAACGCTTTATCACTGTACCTGACCAACCCAACAGCCAAGGTTGTGGACATTCAGTGAGCAGTGATTCCCTCCATGAGTCCAGGACTGCATGCACCCAAACGTTAACACCATGTCAGCACCGCCGAAGACTGCAGTGGTGTCATACCGGACTATCACAGAGTGACTCAGAGTGGCAGGTCATCTTCAGTGACGAGTCCCGCTTTTGTCTTGATGGAGACGACCAACGAATCCATATGTGGAGGCACCGTAGTCAGCGCCAAGATAAATGGTTTGTTGTCACATGTCACAGGTCCAGAAGGCCTGTTGTAACTCCACGTCTGCCCCTACCGCACCATCTGCAGGAACTGTGTAAGAATATTAAAGCTGAATGGGATGGATTATCACAGGACACCATTAGGAACCTCTACAACTCCATGGCTAGACGTCTGGTATGATTGGTTAGCAAACATGGTGTCCCTGCGCCATACTGAGAGACAGACTTCTGTATGTGTAGTTTAATAAATATTGATCATATCAGTCTACATTGAACAATAATTACAACAACAACAACAACAACAATAATAATAATAATAATAATAATAATAATAACATGGCTTAAAACAATTAGTTCATTGCATTTTAATTAAAATTTCTTTTAGAGAGATCAAATGTTCATAGCTCTGGGTTTTTGTAAGGCGTGTACATTAGTCAGTGTCACTGTGGGTATTTTGCACAGTAATACACAGCTGTGTCTTCAGTCTGCAGATTCTGTCCTTGTAATGTTACTGTGTTGGTTCCAGTGTTTCTGGAGATGCTGAACTTGTTCTTCAGTTTATCACTGTAATAAAGGCTCCCACTGCTAGTGATCTCTCCAATCCACTCCAGAGCTTTTCCTGCAGGCTGTCGGATCCAGTCTGTATCGTAGCTGGTAACTGAATATGAAACTTTGCAGTCAAGGGTCAGTGTTTGGTCTGGACGGACCACCATGGAAGCAGGCTGGGTCAGTTCTTCACAGTGAACACCTGTAGATCAGAAATATGAAGTTATTAGATGTATCATCTTGATTATGATATAAGCAGCACTCTGACTGAGTGAAGTGTGTTGTGTGCTGAGTAACTCACAGGAAGCAGCTGCCAGCAGGAGCAGTAGAGATGTAGAGAACATGGTTGGTGCTGAAGTTGGAGCTGTGTGCCCGATAGAGAGTTTATCAGCTCCTAAATACAGAGAGATCCAAGGGCGGGGCTTATATTTGCTTATCTGCTTCAGTGCTGGGTTGTTTGTTCTTTTTTTTTATTTTATTGCAAGCGTTTTTGTGCTCTTGAAAAGCACAATATTATTATTATTATTATTATTATTATTATTATTGTTGTTGTTATTATGTTTGGAGACTCATTGTTGGTGGTTTCTATGACACTCAGGTGGCTGATATTGGTGGATATCAGTGGTTTTATAACATATAACATATTCCCACTACATTTTCAGTTTGTGGGACCCACCTGGAGCCACTGTTACTGATCCTTCAGACTGCGTGAGAACAGTCTGTGAGTGGACATCTGACCATGAGGAGACAGAGGAACACCTTCACAGCAGGTTAACTTGTAGAAAGTGTTGAGGGCATGTATATGGATCCTCACTGAAGGTGCAGACAGACTTACATGTTACAGTCAGCAGCAGCAGTAGAGATGTGTAGAACATGGTTCTGCTGGTTCTCTTAGACCTGCAGGTTCTTCTCCAGACTCACTGTCTCAGCTTTATATCTAGAGAAGAGCTNTG
>JAMWET010000773.1:0-50347 GCA_024036415.1 Prochilodus magdalenae | reverse complement strand
GGTGGCTTTGGGGTGTGGACTGGTCGGTCATCTCGTCCGCACCTGTCCCGTCAGGAGGAATGAGGCGGGCACAAGCGAAGGTGCTTGTGACCCAGAGCCTGAGGCGGCCGAGGCCAACTGCCAACAACCGCTCCCCCCTGAGGGCCAGTTGGTCGAGGAGACTGCACAAGACGCCCTTTTACACCCAAACGAACCGGGCCATGGAGGTAGCACCAGCCTCTATCTACCAAACAAACAGCCGGAGAGCGGCTGATCTTCACATCAGTCACCTCAGTGTGCAGGGCGTTTGACGCAGGTGAACTAGCTGAGGCCCCGGGCCGTGTAGAGCACGCTGATGCTGCGGCTGCGGAGGAGTCAGCAGCGGCCGGGCCAGCTACGGAGGCATCTGTCGCGGCGCAGCGGCCTGACATGGTGGCGAGCTGCAGGACGGCTGCAGTGAGCCTGCTGAGGGATGAGCACCAGCGCTACAGGAAGGTGCTGCTATGGAGACGGACCCGGTGTTCAAGACTCCTGTGAAGAGGAAGAAGACACGTGTGCGTAGCGCGGCCAGTAAGCAGGCCAAGCAAGGTGAGCGGAGTGATGACACTGACACTGACGATGGACTGTCGGACTCCGGCTGGTCCATGAGCTCACAGGAGGACACGTCCTCGACTGTTTACACTGCGGATGAGATCAAAGCCTTCCTGCAGCGCACTAAAGGGCAGAAGGTGGTGCAGGTCCCTGAGTGCATCTCGGACTGGTCTCAGTTTGTTTACGACGTTGGTCATTTTAGGAGGGAGAAGGCCTTTACTGGGCTGGAGCTGTACCGGTTAAAGAAGCTACTGACCAGACTCAGAATGGAGAGGACTGATGATGGACATGCTCTGGGTTAGAGCTCTTTTAACTGTGCTGGGTTTTACTGTGAGTGGGTCTCTTTTACACCACCACACCACTCTGAATGTGAACGGAGCGAGGGATGTGTTTGAGCTGGTGAAACAGAAGAGACTGGATGTGGTTCTGCTCCAGAAAACACACAGTGATGTGAATAACAGTGCGGACTGGATTAAGGAGTGGGAGGGGCTTGCTGTTTTAAGTCATCACACCTCTATGAGTGGTGGGGTTGCGGTTTTATTTGCTAAGAGTTTGATCCCCTGTTCTTATGATGTGGAGGAGGTGGTAACCGGGAGGCTGTTAAAGGTGAGAGCGTGCTTTGAGAATGAGGTCTTGGTTTTTATCTGTGTCTATGCGCCCACTGTGGGGACGGAGAGGCTGGCCTTTCTGGATACCCTCCACAGTGTGGTGCAGAACTCTGATGTAAATGATCTTTTGGTTCTGGGTGGTGATTTTAACTGCACTGCTGCTGACATAAATAGGAATCACATGGAACCACATCCTGCCTCCCGCAGACGTCTGCTGGTGCTGGTGGAGGCAAATTAACTGTGTGACGTCTGGAGGACTCTCCACGCAGAGCAGAGGCAGTAAACATGGACTCATTTTAAGGACCACATGCTCTCACTAGCCAGGCTGGACCGGCTCTATGTGTTTAAGCATCACTGTTCTGTTCTCTCCCAGTGTTTTATCTTCCCTGTGGGTTTTACAGATCACTGTATGGTTCAGTGTGCTGTTAGGAAGCCCCGTGTGAAGCCCAGGAGCGCATACTGGCACTTTAACACCGCACTTTTAGACGATGCTAATTTTAGAGTCTTTTATTTTCTTCTGGGACACGTTCAGACTGCAGAGGCCCTCTTTTAACTCTGTGCTACAGTGGTGGGACCTGGCCAAAATACAGACAAAGGTTTTCGGTCAGCAGTACTCTCAGGAGAAAGCTCAGGAGATGGAAACAGTGGAGCTGCAGAATTTGGGGTGACCACCGGAAATCGAGAGCATGTTGAAACTCTCAAAAGAAAAACAGCCACACTGGCAGACCTGCTGGGTGCCAGGGTACAGAGGGCGCTGGTCCGCTCACACTTTCAAGAGTGCGTCTGAAATGTTCTTTTCCGGCCTTGAGCAGAAAAATAGGACAGAAAAGGTTCATGCACGCTGTGCGGACAGAGTCAGGGGATCTCCTATCGGAGCCTGCTGAGATTCGCAAGCGGACAGTCAGCTTCTTCTCGAAGCTGTACAACAGTGAGCAGTCAGGGGCACCTGAGCTGGAGGAAAGCTTTCTCCACAGGCTGCCCAAGTTAACACAGCGGTCTGCTGAGACGCTGGACAGGGTATTGTCCTTGGATGAACTGTACACGGCTCTCCAGGGTATGGAGAATGGGAGGGTGCCAGGCATCGCCGGACTTCCTGTGGAGTTCTATAAGTCCTTCTGATCTGTTTTGGGGCAGGACGTGTTGGATGTGCTCAGGGCAAGCTTGGTGGAAGGAAAACTTCCACTGAGTTTTCGAAGGGCTGTCCTCACGTTCCTGCCGAAGAAGGGAGGCCTGACAGACCTGAAGAGCTGGCGTCCAGTTTCACTGCTGTGTACGGACTACAAGCTGCTCTCAAAATTGTTAGCTGCCAGGCTGGGGAAGGTGATGGGGCAGGTCGTTTATCTTGATCAGACGTACTGTGTGCCAGGTAGGTCCATATTTGATAACATTCATCTAATTCGGGCTATTCTGGACGTCTCCAGGCTATTGGGCTTGAAGACTGGTCTTTTAGTTCTGGACCAGCTTTTGACAGAGTTAAACACGGATACCTCTGGAAAGTGCTGGAGAACCTTGGGCTCAGCTCCTGTTTCATAGCCATGATCAAGGTGTTGTACAGTGACGTTGAGAGTGTGCTGAAGGTTAACGGTGGTTTGTGTGCCCCCTTTCAGGTACACAGAGGCATCAGACAGGGCTGTGGGGTTCCTCTATTCTGTTGCCATAGAACCCCTTTTATGTAAAATTAGAGAAGTGATTTCAGGTTTTAGGATCCCCAGCTGCAGCACGTCCTTCTGTTTTTGTCATCGTTGTGCGGACGTCACGTTTTAATGGCCCATGGTAAGCGTTCCCAGGGCGGAGGGTGGGATGTTCATGCAGTGGGATTTTAAATGATTTTCAGGTTTTATCTTCTGCCAAAGTTAACTGGGGTAAGAGTGAGGGCTTCCTGGTTGGGGAGTGGAAGGGGGAGGAGCCCAGACTTCCAGGCGGCCTACACTGGAAGGAGGGCGGTTTTAATACCTAGGGGTGTACCTGGGGGACGGGGAGTTTATGAAGAAAAACTGGGAGGATGTGCTGGAGAGAATAAAAGGGCGGTTAAAGAAATGGAAGTGGCTGGTCCTGAAAATGACCTATAGGGGCCGTGTGCTCATCATAAACAACCCTGCTGCATCGTCCTCCCTTGGGCAACAAAAAACTTGGCCTGTGTGAGACCTCCGCCAAAGCCTGTATGGAGGATGTCCCAAGGTGATGCGAGTAGTACTTGTTTACAGACTGTTCGTCTGTCTAACCAGTGTGGTAACCCCACACCGGTGAACCACAGGGGATTCTCCTACCTGCCTAAGATAAACATGGGACAAAGGACTGCTGTCCCATCTGCGCAGCTAGCAGGACTGCTGTCCTGCGGACTGACAGTTGATTGAACCAGACTGCTCAACTGGCCCTGAAAAGTATGTGTGTGGAGGATACCTTGTTAAGCATGAGTACTGCATGACTGTTGAGGGGACCTCGGATTGGGATACAGGGCCTTGTTTTTATTGGGCACATAGGACTCTGTGATCTTGTTGGGGGACTTGCCGGGTGTGTTTATAATGGTATCTCTTTAAAATTTATGAGGGAGCTTGTTTATCCTACACACGATGAGAGCTGTTATATCCCTGTGAGTGGCTACACACTGGAAGAGCCTTTAGTCCCCACAGTGCCCACTGGACATCTCACCAGCCAGGACCTCCCCATGAGTCTGTGTCAGAATCATGATGCTGCGGGGGTTCCACTAAAGTTAGGGCAGTTGGGGCGGGGCTTGCAGGGACATGGGGCGACCAAACGCAGCGAACTTTGCAGCCACAGTTGGAGATGAGAATCACTACCAGAGTGGCACCGATAAGCTCTCTGTATACAAGATGGAGTTCATGCACTCATACGTAGCGACAGACGAGCGCACAACTCTGAGATATAGAAACTGTTGCGCACAGGGATTTGTCAGTCTACAGAACCGGCAGAGGGGGACCCGTTCCAATTTGTCTATCCTGTCTTACACCAAATCCTTGGGACTGTGTGGAGGCCCGCTCTATAAGAGTGCACAGGGAGGAAGCTGGCATAGGTTTCTGGGGCAGCCCAGTTACTATAACTCCTTTACAGGGGCCTGTGTGAAGGCGATGTATATATAGGAAAAAGTGCTGGTTTAATGGTGCGAAGTGTGAAGTGGATCGTTACTAGCGACGGAAAGAGCTCGGGGTCCATGGCGGAAGAACCAAAGCCGAGTTGGAGGGTCTTATAAAAACCCACTGTTAACCAAAAAAGCGGTGCTTGACCTCCAGTGGAGAGGTCCTACATGGCATAGTGTCCGTCAACTCTAATCTCTGTTTTTTTAAAACCCTGAAGGTTCTCACCACGAGTGTCCCTTGCTGTCTGGACAGGGAGGACGGTCATTCCATGCTTGTTAGGAGGTGTTTAGGGAACTGCGTCTTCTGTTTCAGGTTTTACAGAACGTTTTTACTGGTTTTAGTCTCGTTTTTACACCACAGGCTTTTATTATCGGGACTAAGTACATCAGGAGCCAGAGGTTCTCTCTCTCTCTATCTCCTCCCTCCCTCTCTCTCCCTTTCTCTCTCTTTGTATCTCTCCCTCCCTTTCTCTCTCTCTCCCTCACTCTCCCTCCTCTTTCTCTCTCTCTCCTTCTCTCTCTCTCTCCCCACACCACCATGCACTCAGAAACACATGTTAATTCACATCCAAGTTTCTGCTGTGACAGTGTGTGTGTGTGAGAGAGAGAGAGGGAGAGAGAGAGAGAGAGAGAGAGAGAGATCTGTTATTCTTATGTGTGTTTATGTTAATAAAGATGTTGGGTTTTTCTTCTTCTGCAATACAGGTCTGTTAACACAATGCAAGTTATTACAGAGGAAGGTTGTGCTGCTTTAGCTTCAGCTTTGAAATCAAACCCCTCACACCTGAGAGAGCTGGATCTGAGCTACAATAATCCAGGAGAGTCAGGAGTGAAGCTGCTCTCTGATCTGCTGGAGGAACCACACTGTAAACTGGAGACACAGTGAGTTACTGAACTACAGTCTCTGTATACATATTCTCCCAGTGGATGTTGATCTACATTTCAGATTTAAATCTCCTCCTTAAACACACACAGACATAGAGACTGTTGTGTGAGGGAGGTGTGAGGTTTGTATGAAGAATGAATTAGTATATTTAATGGAGATTGTGTGAGGTTGTATTGTTTGAGATGTTCAGTTAATTCTTCTGAAACAGCTTCTGTTCTTTTTTTAAGTTTTGTGTGAAATAATTTTGAATATTTAGGGTGTGTAGTTTTTGATGTGCTGCTGTTTTGATGCCTCTGATGCCCCTTTCCTTACCAAGAATGTAAATTTCTTCCTAGTGTGTTTCAGACAGACTAAAGAGAGTTACTTTCTGTATTGACCTGATTTATTACCGGTGTTAGTGTGTAAGAGAGAGAGTTAAGTCTGTGTGTTAATACTGTATACTAGAAATCCCACCAAATATAAAATGTCCAGTAGAAAGTTTAAATAAAGCTGGTTGCTAAAATGTTAGAAAGAAAACTGCAAGAACAAATACATTTGGGCAGCCTCGTCTGGGTGCTAGCAGGTGCTGATTCCCAAGTCACTGGGTTTGGCGACCAGCCTGGTGGGGGGATGACCATGAGGTAAAGGACTCAAGTCGATGAAAACAGCATTCGAGTGTAAGTGTTTCCGTTTGTCCAGGTGGGTGAGAGGACCGCCGTTGTGAGGAAGTCCACTGCATGTGTTGAAAAAACTGTTCTGGTCAAAATGAGCACAGAAACAGAAAAAAACTGATTAAGCAACCTGTAAGAGAGGAGAGGCAACTAACTGGCTGGGGGGGCTCAGGGAAAGGAGGTCTGTTAGTCAGTAATGGTTTGGGAGAATCAGAATCAGTGTATAGGTTTTATTAGTACTGATGAAGGTGGTGCTGTTTAATCTAGTGATGGGTGTTTATCCTGATTGTGTTTTGTGGGGTGGAGTCTGAGTGCTGACTGTGATAAGTGTGATCATTCTGTGTCCTGTTTTCTGTTTTACAGAATCTGGACATAAAAACCTGACCTGACCTGAGTCTCCTCACACATGAGAGAAGGAGAGGAGAGGATGAAGTCATTACAGACCCACACACTGTATGTGACTCTACACATGGTGATATGGTGTTTTGGGGTCTGTATTGGTCAAATCTGTGAGCACAGCTGTACCACAGAGCTGTGTGCTTTTTTCTCCTGACCCCACTTCCTGTTTTTTACCAGTGACTGCACCTCCAGTGGTCCATCAAAACTCCTCACATGTGTTGATGAGAGCATGTTACAGGAGGAGAAGAAGAGCCTGACGTTTTCTGATAACGAACAGGGAGGTCATCACTCAGACTAGTGGAAAATGTTTGGTAGACTTTAATAAACTCCTTCTAGAAGTCGACACTGAGCTCTACTCACAGGAGGGTCAAACAGGAGCCAGAATTATACATGTAGTGGTACTGTCTACACTGTGGTATAGTTTTTACATCACTGTGTATATAGTTATACATCACTGTGTATAGTTATTTACATCACTGTGTATATAGTTATACATCACTGTGTATATAGTTATACATCACTGTATATAGTTATACATCACTGTGTATAGTTATACATCACTGTATATAGTTATACATCACTGTATATAGTTATACATCACTGTATATAGTTATACATCACTGTGTATATGTACCCCAGACTTAATGTGAGCCACAAATATCACATGTTTAAAATTTCTTGTTAGTCATGTGGTTAATGTATTTGAGCCGAGTGTTTTGCACTAAGCTGCAGCCAACCATAGCAGAGAAACTAGCCTGCGTGGTTAATGCAGCCATCATATAGTGCTTTTCCTCTCCCTCTGTCTTTCTCCGTGTGCTTCGAAGGAGAGACCTGCAGCTACACATTAACAATTTCAATGCTAATATGAAAAGAAACCTTTACAAGTGGAGCAAAGGACACCTTCCCACATAAAGGAGACCCTTGTTGAGTTAAGCTGTTGTAGCTAGCTTTTTACTGCTGGACTGCATGGTTCGAGTTAACCAAGATTAAGCTATAATTCAGTTAAATGTGGAGTAAAAGATTTTATTTCCTACTCTGAGCTACTGCCAGCCCTACACGCTATTGAGAAAAGGGGGCCAAACGCTGCATATTAGTCCTAGAGGTATATTTTATATGTTCTAAAAATGGTGTTCTTAAATGGTGTACATTTAAAGAAAAATAAATAAACTTATTGTTTGTGAAAAAGAGTTTATTTAATTAGTATGTACTGCATGAGGTGTTTGTTCTTCAGCAACAGAGAAAACAGAGCGTTAGCTTCATTACTTGGTGAAAATACATGTGAAATGTGTAAATACGTAACCTGTTGTTCAACTGTTAAGAAAAAATGTATTGCTGTTTATATAAAGACATGTACATTTTATTAGATATGTGATACGAGTAGCTTAGTAGTTTATTGTAAAGTGCTATCAGAAAAACAAAAACTGAATGTGACTATCAGTGATGGACTGAGAGTGAAAAACTTGGGGACACACAGAAGCAAAGGTCAGTTTTTTTTTAAAGAGCACCAGGAAATCCTGGAGAAACAAGATCTTCAGCAGGCTGCAACCAATGGATTTGTTCTGCAAAGTGATGGCAAGCCTCCCAAAAGGGAAACTGAACTGACCCCACTTTTAAGTCCATTTTCCTAGCTACTCAGTTATGGGTATAGACCTTCTTGTTTTGTTTTTGTCAGAATCAACAAACTTAATTCGACATGCCCTGAGATAGAAACAGAGTGAGGTTTATTATAGAAGTTAGTAGTACAGCTCAACAGCAACAAACAGGCAATCATAACAGAGGGGAAAGGCCAAGTCATAACCAGGAGAACAGGCAGAAGGTAAAAACCAGATACAATCAACCAGCAGACAAACCAAAGAGAAAATCCAAAGGAAATAACCAGAGTACAGAGAGAGTTTAAACATCAAACAGAAAGAACAAGCGAGAGAATGCTAAGTATGGAATTAGAGTGGCAGTACTTCACAGAGTGACTGGAAAAATGGGTATATCAGCAACCAGGTGTAGTGAAAAACAGGTATGTGATCAGAACGGGGAGATGAGGAATGTGAAAACAGGACGTGATTGGAGTGTTGTGGACATGTGACTCTGGGAGATTGGCGGTAGAGGGGAAACCCGGAAGGATGACAGTTTTTGATTTACCTTATTTGTTTCTGGGTTTTACTGAAAAAAGAAAGCTAAAAAGGTGTGAAATCTGAACTAAGCTACCGAAACTGAAATAAGTGAAGTTAATCAAAGCTAATTTAAATAGATTCAAATTAAACAATCCTAAACCATAAACAACCATAAACTGATAACTTTAACTAATTAACCACAAAGTAAATACTGTATTATGGGTCCATGATCCGCCATTAATTAAGGCAGTAACTAAAGATACATTAATCAGAAAGTCATTAATCAGGAACAAATGAAGGAGTCATATATTACAAGACTGAGTTACTCAGCATTAGCTAATACATGTACTAGTGATGAAGATGGAGGTAATAAAGCCTTTGTTCAGTGTCTGAATTCATCAGGAGTTCATGTGTTAATGAAGCATTTTGTTGTCACGAGATCAGTGTTCTGGATTAATGTGTATTAAAGTCACCGGTGTGTTTTCTGTAGATCCACCGTGTCATAATCGTTTCTACCTGTTCATCATCTGAACAGTTTTCCAGCTTGGAGAATTCACCAACACTCCTTATAGATAATCATGCAGTGTATTAATATTACAGCGCCTGGGCAGAAGAACACGCGGAACACTGAGCGTCCAGGTAAATGCTCTTATATGTAGAACAGGCTCTTTAACAGAGGCAGAGAAATGCGCTCTCCAGCACTAACCCAACATTAAACATCATTGTTTCAGTGTTAACTCAGCTACAGAAGTGGTTAAGAATCAACATCAGATTAGAGTTCTGATTCAGTGACTCTCACACTGAAGCTTAAACCTTGATTTAACACTGATTCAGTGACTGATGGAGATCTGGGGACTGGGCTTTCATAGCCAGGACTGTATGATGTAGAGGTAGCAGCACATTACATAACACACAGAGAGGAGAGACATGCTGATGGTGGAAGTGTGAAACCCTCACCCACAAAACTGGTAGTGGACAGTGTGTGTGCAACCACGTTGTTTAGATATCAGCTGAAAGAAAAACAAAAACTTAAGAGAGAAACTGGTTTTAACCACTTTAGACCTCCTCCTCTCCATCAGTCCTCCCTCAGTCCCCCCCCCCCTTATTCAGAAAATGGGTGTATACAGCCAAAGGGGGGGCGTCAGGAAATGTGCACACACAGTCATTCCACATGCACACCCAGGTCATATAAAGAAACACTGTGTGGGGATTTAGGTACGTATGTATGGAAGCTTTAAACTCAGGTGTAAAGCCCACTACCCACAAAACATTTCTGGAGAAGAGGAAAACTGATGACTCATGTGGTGAAGCAGGGAATTACACAGATGTGGAGACCCCCTTTATAAAGTTCAAATCAATCATCAGTATAGATCCACTTTATAGCATCATTATAATTACATCATTCCCAAATCCCCCAATCACATCCTCTATAGCCCCACCTACAGGAAACAGATACGGCTAAATAAAGCACACAGAGTCACCATAAATCTAAACGCTGCTCATATCAACATTAAAAAAAAACACAGACAGTATTATAAACAGAAATTTATGATGTCATGTATTTCTTAGACATTATTCCAGTATACATGTTCACTGATTTATTATTGTCTATGATTATGGCAGGTCTATCTTGATTTACATGCTGCTATAAATAATATCATTAAAACATAGAGGCTGGTGGTTGGTCTGTGTGCAAAAAATAAGGAATCTGTTTTTTAGCAAACAGCCTGACATATCTCAAAAATGGATGAAACATGATTTATAATAATGATATTAATAACAAAGTACAACTATAATTAATAAATTAAACTAAATAATTTATATAACTGTCCTCACATTAATAACTAAACTGAATTATTACTGCTGTGGGACAGTTTTCATTCTACACTGATATGAAATTTGGTTTCACATTTTATTTCAAATCAGTGAAGGCTAATGCACATGAACACTACACAGAGGAATTTAAAATGAACAGGTGGTGGAGTAAACGGTAATGTGTGTGGATGTGTAAGTGTGTGTGTGAGGCCTGGGGGGAGTTGGGGGAGGTTTAAAATACTGGTGTGCGGTACATTTATACTGTTTATATTTCTAACTTTCAAGTTATACTGTATATTACACAGAATAATGAACCACAGAGGAATAAAATATTTTTAGGGATGTATTATTGTTGTTGTTGTTGTTGTTGTTTGTTTACATCAGAAACTTCTGAACCACTTTCCCTTCGAGATCACTGGAGCTCAGAGGAAAAGTTTTTATGTCTCTTCATTTTCACATCATTCTTACCTGAACTCTGTAGAACTGCTCCCCTCTCTGAGGTTTATTAGTTCATCCACTAAAAAGTCACTCTGCATGGACACACAGCTGGGTTCAGGTGAATCAGATCTCTTACCCTGATCCAGTCTAAAACACAAACAAGATCACACATGACTTTAATCTTGTCCTGCAAGTTGGTGTAAAAACAAACTCACTTCACAAAAGATTGTGATGCTGTGTTGGTACCATGTTGACCAGTAGGTGTCAGTATCACCTCAACACTCAATGCAAGCTCCCATTCAATAAGTAAGAGGGGTGTGCTCAGTGTCTCCAGGTGGTCTCTCCAATCACCTGACCAATCAAAGCGCTCTACTCTACCTACCTGGATACATGGGTGTGACAAGAAAGGTACAAGGAATTATTCTCTTGTTAAAAAACATATTCACCAAAGTGATTACACCATGTGAGTGACTGATATGATGCCTAGCAGTGCTTGTGTGTACTCTACCTCTCTCACCAGGATAAGATTCCAGACTCCTGGATTAAAGAGCCAAGTCTTCTCTGTAGGCTACTCATACCACTTACATGGACTCTTGCAATCATCATCATGTGCACGTACAAAATCATGTATGTGAGTGGAAGCTTCACTAGGGATATTTATAAACCATTATGTGAATGAACACAAAATTACTCATGAATACAAGTTTCATCACAGGAAAAATATATAGATTAAAATGCATTATGTCAATTTGTACTTGAATTTGTGAGTGATTATGAACATTTACGCAGAATTATAAAAGGCTCACCCCGGGTTTCTCCAGTTTACAATGCGCATTCTCCAGGCCAGCGGAAAGCAGCTTCACTCCTGAATCTTGCAGTTGATTGTAGTCAAGGTCCAGTTCTCTCAGATTTGCAGAATTTCAGCTAAGAGCTAAGGACAGAACTGTACAGCTTTTCTCTGTGAGAAAACACCAATGCAGCATGAGAGAGAAATGATGACCTATCAGAAACATTGTCATCAATGTGTGTGTATGTGTGTGTGTGTTATAAAGTGATAATCTCACTCCAGTGTGTCCAGTTTAGTAGGTGAATTCCCCAAACCACCAGTGAGTAGCTCCACTCCTGAATCCTGTAGGTTATTTGTACTAAGGTCCAGTTCTCACAAATTTGAGAAGTTTGGAGTGAGAGCATATAAAAGAAATATAACCTGAGAGAAAATATAATCTGAAAAAAATACTGATCAGATACATCATCTCAAACATATGTAACGGTGTTATTTGTGTTTCTATTATATTTCACTTAAAATCTTCACATTTTTTGTTGTCCCTTTCATTTTAATTTCAGTAAGAGTAATTGTTAAAATGTATTTATTTTCTGTTTTTTTTTATAAAAATAAGTTTTGTTTTCTTAACGTATTTCCTCTTGGGGGTGGGGCTTCCACTTGGCCCATTGCATCAGACTAACCCTTTCCAGTCTGCTGCGAGTGCTGCTGGAAAGAGGTTAGTTAAATTTTATGCTCCTCGTTGAGGGCCAGTTAAATGTTGTAAATATGGTGTAAAAAGTTGTAAATCTAATATATAGACAAATATGTAATATATAGACAAATATAATACAGCAAACTGGACCTGTTACACACACACACACACACACACACATACACACACACACATCAATTCATCAGAAAAATAAAGACCAGAAATCTCAAATGGTGTAAATGATGACAGTGACTGTTACATAACGTTGGTTAGCATGACTGACAATCTCTCAGTGGTTCAGGCCACCATGCTGGTGTTAATAATGCTGGTGGTTTAATCTTCAGTGCAGCTCAGAGAGTTTGATGGTGAATAGCAGGGCTGCTGCTATTAAAGACCCTGAAGATCAGAGAACCACACCACCCTGAGATACTGTGAGATACTTTTTCCCTCTCTTTACACACCTTAAATAAAGTAATGTTATTAATGAGCTTTATGATTTAAAGTATCATGTAGTAAGCTTTAGTGCACTTATAATACATAATGGATACCTGATGCATAGAAAACGTTACCAAAATGTCTGCATATTTTTATTATTATTAAATACTTTAACATTATTCAACCAATATCAAGACAAATCATCTTTAAAATATATAATCTTGTTTAATTACTGAATTAAACATTTAGATATGTCAATTATATTCATTATATTTATGCTGGTGTGTGTTTGGATTTTTGAAATTGTTGTATATTGTAACATTTACTTTTTCCATTTTGTCTTAATTTTATCTGTTGGACTGATGCATGACTGAGATGACAGTATTTCTGATTTGTCATATTTTTTCTCTCAGCTTGCATTTGTGTTAATTTCAGAAAAAATCTGTGACACTGCCTTTCTCTCAGCTCAAATTCAATCTGAAAAAACTGGACCTTGGTTACAATGAAGTGCAAGATTCAGGAGTAAAGCTGCTTTCTGCTGGACTGGAAAATCTAATTTGTAAACTGGAGAAACTGGGGTGAGGTCCTCATTTTCAGAAATAATTGTTTTTCTTTGTTTGTTTCACTGATGTTTTGTTAATCTTCATTGTTAGTTTAAGGTGGTGTTCACAAGTATTAAAAAAGATGTGACAGTCTTTTCGTTCTACAGGCTGTATGACTGCAGTATTAAGAAAAAAGCCTTGCTGCTCTGGCTACAGATCTGATGTCGAACCTCTCACACTTGAAAGAGCTAAATCTAAACTCCAATAAACTGTGGGATTTAGTTACTGTATATTTTTTCTTTACTGTCTTTAGAAGATGTTATTGACATGTAGAATGTAGACGTAGAATAACATAAAACTGTGTATTTCTCTGATATTTAGCTATTCTCTGATATTCAGTTCTATGACACATACTCAAACAAGCAGATTGTTTGTGTGAGGGAATGTGCTGTCTGTATGAGGAGTATATAAAAAGTTAAACACAGATTTTGTAAGGTTGTATTGTCTTGGGTCTTAAGTAAAGTATTATGATAAATCCTTTCTCTTGTTCTCATAAGATTTTATAAGTTCTGTAACTTTGTAGTGTGTGTGTTCTGTCTTTATTTTATCTGTGAATTTATGAATGTTTGGGATGACCTTTTCCTCAACGTTTGCCAATGTAGTGTACAATTGATCTCACAGAAGGAATGTATTTGACTTTGTACTGTGTCCTGAAAATAATGAATATGAGAGATCCTGAATAATAAATGACATCACCAGATTTACTAATTTTACTAGACACCTCTAGTGCACTGTTAAGTCTGGTAAAGAGATGGAACTAATCAACACTGGAGCCACAATATAATGGAAAATCATCTACACATCTAGAGATGTTCTCACAAACAGATAAATGACAGAACAGAGAAGTTTTTTCAGTATATAAATATAAAGTCTGTAATTTGTATGATATGTCACTTAATAATGAAAGTAACTCATTTGTCAGAAACAGCCGTTGAGTCATGATGTTCAAATCCTAGAGGACACTTCCTCCCTACTGAAATTGCACACAGGGTTTTGATGCCTCTAGACTTGACTGGATAGTTCAGTAAACATTGACTGTTTAACTAGTTTGTTGAAGTGAACTGATTTTCCATGTTCACATGTTCTGTTGTAAAATGTAATGTTACAGTTAAAGATGCTGGAGAAGAAGTATAATCTAGTTTTGCATATTTTGTAATTATACTGTCTGTGTTTAAAGATATCTTTGTGGATCTGCAGTTTGGTTTTATTTCACCTGCATTCAGCCATCTACAACATTCTCATTTTTGAATTTGAAATACTGTTGCATTGTATCATTGAGCCTTTCCAGTGGTTGAGGAGCTTATATTACACTCTGTACACATTTCTACCCAGGAGATCTACAACATTTGAGCTCACCATTTACAACATTTGAGATTTATCTTGTCTTTATTTTTCCGCTGAATTGATGTATGTATGTTTGAGAAGACGTGCTGATTAGATCCTTCTGTTTTTTTCTGATTTTCTCTCAGGCTATAAGATTTCTGTACATTTCTGTTTAAAGCTCTCAGTTTAAACTCCTCAGATTTGTGAAAGCTGGACCTTAGTACAGACAACCTACAGGATTCAGGAGTGGAGCTACACACTGGTGGTTTGGGGAATTTACCTACTAAACTGGACACAGTGGGTGAGATTATCACTTTATAACACAGACAGACACACACACACACTTTCTGATAGGTCATCACATCTCTCTCATGCTACATTTGTATTTTCTCACAGAGAAAAGCTGTACAGTTCTGTCCTTAGCTCTCACCTTGACTACAATGAACTGCAAGATTCAGGAGTGAAGCTGCTTTCTGCTGGGCTGGAGAATCCACATTGTAAACTGGAGAAACTGGGGTGAAAAAACTGGGATTCTGCATAAATGCTAATGTACACTGCTGAAAAAAATAAAGGGAACACTCAAATAACACATCCTAGATCTAAATGAATGAAATAATCTCATTGAATACTGTGTTCTGAACAAAGTTGAATGTGCTGACAAAATCACACAAAAACCATCAATAGAAATCAAATTTATTAACCAATGGAGGCCTGGATTTGGAGTCACACACAAAATTAAAGTGAAACCCCCCCCCCAAAAAAAACACACTACAGGCTGATCCAACTTTGATGTAATGTCCTTAAAACAAGTCAAAATGAGGCTCAGTATTGTGTGTGGCCTCCATGTGCCTGTATGACCTCCCTACAATGCCTGGGCATTGCTCCTGATGAGGTGGCGAATGGTCTCCTGAGGGATCTCCTCTCAGACATGGACTAAAGCATCCGCCAACTCCTGGACAGTCTGTGGTGCAACGTGACATTGGTGGATTGAGAGAGACATGATGGGCCCTCCTACGGTCTCCTCCACATCTCCTGGTGTACTGGCCTGTCTCCTGGTAGCGCCATAGGCTCTGGACACTACACTGACAGACACAGCAAAGCTTCTTGCCATAGCTCGCATTGATGTGCCATCCTGGATGAGCTGCACTACCTGAGCCACTTGTGTGGATTGTAGAGTCCGTCTCATGCTACCACGAGTGTGAAAGCACCAGCAACAATTAAAAGTGACCAAAACATCAGCCAGAAAGCATAGGTACTGAGAAGTGGTCTGTGGTCCCCACCTGCAGAGCCACTCCTTTATTGAGTGTCTTGCTAATCGCCAATGATTTCCACCTGTTGTCTATTCCATTTGCACAACAGCATGTGAAATTGATTGTCAATCAGTGTTGCTTCCTAAGTGGACAGTTTGATTTCACAGAAGTTTGATTTACTTGGAGTTATATTGTGTTGTTTAAGTGTTTCCTTCATTTTTTTTGAGCAGTGTGTGTGTATATATATATATATATATACTTATATATATATATATATATATATATATATATATATATATACATACATACACACACACACACACACACACAGTGGGTATGGAAAGTATTCAGACCCTTTTAAATGTTTCACTCTGTTTCATTGCAGCCATTTGCTAAAATCAAAAAAGTTAATTTTATTTCTCATTAATGTACACTCAGCACCCCATCTTGACAGAAAAAACAAACAGAAATGTAAATTGCAAATTGATTAAAATAGAAAGACTGAAATATCACATGGTCATAAATATTCAGAGCCTTTGCTGTGACACTCATATTTAACTCACATGCTGTCCATTTCTTCTGATCCTCCTTGATAGTATTCTACTCCTTCATTAGAGTCCAGCTGTGTTTAATTAAACTGATTGGACAGGCACACACCTGTCTATATAAGACCTCACAGCTCAAAGTGCATGTCAGAGAAAATGAGAATCATGAGGTCAAAGGAACTGCCCAAGGAGCTCAGAGACAGAATTGTGGCAAGGCACAGATCTGGCCAAGGTTACAAAAGAATCTCTGCAGCGCTCAAGGTTCCTAAGAGCACAGTGGCTTCCATAATCGTTAAATGGAAGAAGTTTGGGACAACCATAACTCTTCCTAGACCTGGCCGTCCAGCCAAACTGAGCAATGCCCTGACCTAAACCCAGTTGAGCATCTCTGCAGAGACCTAAAAATGGCTGTCCACCAACGTTCCACATCCCACCTGACGGAACTGGAGAGGATCTGCGTGGAAGAATGGCAGAGGATCCCCAAATCCAGGTGTGAAAAACTTGTTGCATCATTCCCAAGAAAAATTATGGCTGTACTAGCTCAAAAGGGTGCTTCTACTCAATACAGAGCAAAGGGTCTGAATACTTATGCCCATTTTATTATTCAATTTTTCTTTTTTAATAAATATGCAAAATGTTCTACATTTCTGTTTTTTCTCTCTCAAGATAGGGTGCTGAGTGTACATTAGTAGGAAATAAAATGCTTTTAAAAACTTTTTTAAATTTAGCAAATGGCTGCAATGAAACAAAGAGTGAAAAATGTAAAGGGGTCTGAATACTTTCCGTACCCACTGTATTACTTCAGCGCATTCTGATAGAAACAATGCACCTTTTACTGGATGTTATATCAGGAAAGCTCCGGCCTTTTATGTACGAGCATGGGTCGTGGCTTGCCACTTTAACAAAAATGCAGTTTTCCAACCATCAATCCTGATTTTGGAGCCGTTTATAGATTTGAGGATAATGCATAAATCTCATGCTATGTTTGCAATGGCATGTGTCCAAACTATTATAGAATCAACAAGAATCTATGATTACTGCAGCCTCTGAGCTGTAGCTCTAAACTCAGCTTTCAGATCCTAGTTGTGATTATTTAAACAATTTGATGTTCTGGGAAATGCTTGCTCATCTAGCAACTGCTCCACCCATGGAATTTACTCACTGCAAAAAATGAAATCTTAACAAGCAACAACATCTTGAAACTCAATAATATGTCTTGTTTTTTTTTATTCATTTAAGAATAACTGACTTGACTAGATTTTAATGTGTAAGATAAATACTCAAGTTTTTCTTGTCTATGATTGTTTTAAGATTTGTTTTTTCTAATCAAAACGACTTCTTAAAGTAAAATAAGAAATTTGTTTTATATTACTGAAAGTTTGAGGCTCTCCGCTATAAAAGAAGAAATTCAAGACAACTTTAATTCCTTTAAGAATGCAATGTTCTTAAAACTTAAACAAGGCTTTATATTTATATTTTATTGGCAAATATTTCACATATTTGCCAATAAAACGAATGACACTTGTGACTGAAAAGTATTTTATTGGCATTATTTTGTTTGCAGTTGTGGCAGAGTGCACTGCTTCTATAACTGAGTTGGGTTTAATGATCCTGTATGATCTTTAACTGTTCTTCCTGGCTCTTAAGGCGATAGAATGTTCCAGAGTTCATATAAATCTATACACCTAGAGAACAGTATGGAAAGCTGCAGTGACTGGGGAAGCAAAAAATAAAACAGATTATAAATCTGTATGATAATAAATTAATTGTATTATAAATTAGTGGAAGAAATGAGAAATATATATATATTGTTGAAGTCAATAATAATCTTAAGCGAGTAGAAATCTGTCCATGTGTGGAGAGCTGTGCTGTGTTCTGGACTGAGGGTGCAGCCTGCTGTCCACTCTTCAGCATAATGTTAAATACCAGCAGTACCGCATACAGCTCCTGAACCCATCTGTAATTAGGGGAACATTCCATGTTCACTGATGATATCTGTATTATTCTAGCTATGTTCTTCAAACCTGCCATATTTTACCTATTAATATAAAGCATGGTGTAACATCTCACACACATTCTGTGCATCCTATGCTTCATTTATCTGAACATATGTCATGATGTTCCTAACCTGGCATTTTTCCCTAGTCTGTTTTTTCAGTTGACTGTGTTTTGGTTTCTAAAAAATGAATTAAAAAATAAAGTCAACAACTATTTTTCATTTATTTCAAAAGTTACAACATATTTTACATTGTTTCTCATTTAAATAATGTACAATGTTTTCCTTTATTAATGTCTGCAAAGGTTAGACATTAACCAGCTCAAGAAAATGACATGGCCTACCACTATAACAAGGTAACAGGGCCTCCCTCTGAAGTTATGAGTGGAAACAGGGAAACTGTCAACCAAGTTACACTGTAATCTACATTATCAGTCATAACTGTGACATCATTACCATAAGCCTATATATAAACATAAAGCCTATAACACACATTTTATATAGGCACACTTTCTCCCTCATTAACACATTAAAAAGTTTAATATAGTTTTAAATAGACGTCAGCTGCTGAGAAATAGCAGATATACTGCCCTCTTCAGGTTCCCACAGGAAGGGTAGTGTATTTGGAGAACTCCCCCTTTAACCAGGATTAACTAACAGGACAACACTACATAACACTAGACAGGACAGTGGACATACAATCATTGGTAAACAAGAAGGGATGTCAGGGGGCAAGCACACAGTCTCCTCCTCTGTGTGTGTGAGCCAGATGGGTATCTGATGCTGTGAAACAGAAATGAGGGCAGAATGCTAACTACTCGACCAGCAGCAGAGACTGAGTGCTGACTGTGACTAGCGTCTGATCATTCTCATTCATAGGAGAGCAGAGGGAAGCAGATTCCCCTTGATCAGGTTTGTCAGCAGCACATCCACTGAGGCTGACTGTTACATCAAATAAGCTCTCATTGTTCTGGAAATCTAGAGGAAGTCGATATTCATCCAGACCATCAAAAATAAACATGACTTTGTAGTGATGATAATCTCTTAGTTTTAATTTCTTTGTATCTTTGAAAAACTGATGAAGAAGAGCCTCCAGACTGAGTTTCTCCTTCATCAAATTCAGCTCTCTAAAAGGAAGTGGAAATATGAAGAGGACATCCTGATTGGCTTTTCCTTCAGCCCAGTCTAGAATGAACTTCTGCACAGAGACTGTTTTTCCAATTCCAGCAACTCCTTTAGTGAGCACAGTTCTGATGGCCTTATCTTTAAAGATGTCGTTACATTTGATGGGTGTCTCCGGTATTACTGGTCTCCTGGATGTTGTTTCAACCTGTCTGACCTCATGTTCATTATTGACCTCTCCACTCCCACCCTCTGTGATGTACAGCTCTGTGTAGATCTCATTCAGACATTTCTCTTTCAGTGTGGATTTAAACTTTTGATGTGAAGAAGGAGCCAGTTCTAAGAGAACAAGAAAGCAGTAACAATAAACATGCTAAAATATTGACATAAACACATGATCTGTATTTTGTGATACAAATGAAAGTTTACAAAGATGTATTTCTTCATCTGCAAAAGAATTTTAGTATTACTAGCATCATTGTGATCAGTTATAGATAGATAGATGATAGATAGATACTTTATTGATCCCGAAGGAAATTTTGTAGCCAGTAGTAGATACAAATACAAATTAAAAAATAAAAACAGCGTTGTGCAGTATGAAAATCCTAAATGGTAGGTACCGGCAGCTGTATTATTAACTGTTAAACTATAAAATATAAACTATACATAGTACAGGTCACTATCGATAAATATGTAAATATAAATATATAAATATATCTCACTTTGTAAGGAGGCAAGAAATATATACAAGAATACAAATATAACTGTAGACTGTAGAAAAGACTATAGTAATATACTATGTAGTGCAATAGTAATAAATAAATGGGCATGAATGTGCAAGGGACGTGGTTATCAGCAGATAAATTACTGAATTAACGTCACAAGCATGTGCATATATTGGTATTTAAGTGGAGTGGAGTGTCCAGGAGTTAAAGATGTACAGTATATACAGTAAAGTGTCTGAGAGTGTCCAGGAGTTCAGATGTACAGTATATACAGTAAAGTGTCTGAGAGTGTCCAGGAGTTAGGATGTACAGTATATACAGTAAGTGTCAGAGTGTCCAGGAGTTAAATATGTACAGTATATACAGTAAAGTGTCTGAGAGTGTCCAGGAGGTAAAGATGTACAGTATATACAGTAAGTGTCAGAGTGTCCAGATGTACAGTATATACAGTAAAGTGAATAGTGCATAAATGAGTCTCTGATTAAACAAGAGAGTTTAGTCCTCAGCAGTCCTCCTCGTCCCTCTTCCGGCCCCGCTGGGAAGAATTGAAGAGCCTGATGGCTCTCGGGACAAAGGATCTCCTGAGTCTGTCCGTGGAGCAGCTGTGTGACAGCAGCCTGCCACTGAACTTGCTCCTTCTGTCCATGATGATGGTGTGCAGTGGGTGCCCATCATCATCCATAATAGACAGCAGTTTGTGCAGTGTCCTCCTCTCCGCCACCTTCACCACAGAGTCCAGCTCCACACCAACAACTGACCCTGCTCGCCTGACCAGCTTGTCTAGACGCATCTCCTCTCTCTTCTTGATGCTTCCTCCCCAACACACCACAGCATAGATAAGACAGCTGGCCACCACAGTCTGATGGAACATCTGCAGGAGCTTCCTACAGTTATGGCAAAATGCCAACAAAAATCTACTTTTGAAACTGGAAAGGAGATGTAACCCAACAAATGAGTGCACTTTTACAAAACAAAACAAAAATTAAAGTCCATAACGTGAATCCAAAAATCTAATCTGATCGAGGCGAAACAAAAACTAAGCAGGGTACCAGCATTGTAAACTGGGGGTTTCTACCTGATCTCTTATCTCTGTAACTGAAAGTAGTGTCAACTGTTGGCGAGGTTAGGGTGTCTGGTTCATGTTCCTCAGGACATGCGGTGTGATCCTCAGCACTCCCTCCTTGACCTTCTGATTCTCCTCATCCTCCACCTCTCTCTCAGGGCATGCTGGGTAATCTAGACTCAGTCGATTTACAAACCACTTTACCTAATTCTTTACCAGAGAGAGGACTTTGTCCTCCAGCTCCTGACTAAAAAACAAAGGTAGCAGTAACAGGGTCCTGTAAATGAGTGTAGTGATATTTCTGTGTTTTTAACTATACTATGCATGATCAGTAAAATGTTATGTTTATTTTATAATTTATATTCATCAAAAAAAATTTAAAACAACATTAATGATACGTACAGTGGGGCAAAAAAGTATTTAGTCAGCCACTGGTTGTGCAAGTTCTCCTACTTAGAAAGGTGGGAAAGATCTGTAATTTTCATCATAGGTACACTTCAACTATGAGAGACAAAATCCAGGAAATCACATTGTATAATTTTTAAAGAATTTATTTGTAAATTATGGTGGAAAATAAATATTTGGTCAGTAACAAACAAGCAAGATTTCTTGCTGTCACAGACCTGCAACAACTTCTTTAAGAAGATCATCTGTCCTCCACTTGTTACTGTTATAAATGGCACCTGTTTGACCTCGTTATCTGTATAAAAGACACCTGTCCACAGCCTCAAACAGTCAGACTCCAAACTCAACCATGGCCAAGACCAAAGAGCTGTCAAAAGACACCAGGAAGAAAGTTGTAGACCTGCACCAGGCTGGGAAGAGTGAATCTACAATAGGCAGCAGGTTGGTGTGAATAAATCAACTGTGGGAGCGACTGTAAGAAAATGGAAGACACACAAGACCATTGATAATCTCTGTCGATCTCATGATCTCATTCAATTCAATTCAGTTCAATTCAACTCATCCCGTGGGGTCAAAATGATCATGAGAACGGTGAGCAAAAATCCCAGAACTACACAGAGGGACCTGATGAATGACTTGCAGAGAGCTGGGACCAAAGTAACCAAGGCTACCATCAGTAACGCACTACGCCAAGAGGGATTCAAATCCTGCAGTGTCAGGTGTGTCCCCCTTAAGCCAGTACATGTCCAGAGAGCAGAGAGCATATGGATGATCCAGAAGAGGATTGGGAGAATCATGTGGTCAGATGAAACCAAAATAGAACTTTTTGGTAAAAACTCAACTCGTCATGTTTGGAGGAAGAAGAATACGGAGTTGCATCCCAAGAACACCATACCTACTGTGACGCATGTGGGTGGAGACATCATGCTTTGGGGCAGTTTTTCTGCAATCCGTGTTAAGGGAAGAATGAACGGGGCCAAGTATTGTGGGATTTTAGCCCAAAACCTCCGTCAATCAACATGTTTGGGTCTTCCAGCATGACAATGATCCCAAACACACCACTCGGGCAATGAAGGAGTGGCTCCGTAAAAAGCATTTCAAGGTCCTGGAGTGGCCTAGCCAGTCTCCAGACCTCAACGCCATAGAAAATTTGTGGAGGGAGTTGAAAGTCCGTATTGCCCAGCGAGAGCCCCAAAACATCAGTGCTCTAGAGGAATGGGCTGGAACACCAGCTACAGTGTGTGCACACCTGGTGAGGACTTACAGGAAACGCTTGACCTCTGTCATTGCCAACAAAGGTTATATTACAGTATTGAGTTGAACTTTTGTTATTGACCAAATACTTATTTTCCACCATAATTTACAAAAAAATTCTTTAAAAATCCTACAATGTGATTTCCTGGATTTTTTTTTTCATTTTGTCTCTAATAGTTGAAGTGTACCTATGATGAAAATACAGATCTCTCTCATCTTTCTGTGTGGATCTCAGTGTGGAGATCTACTGTGTGTAGAACCTGTGCTGATCTGATCTGGAGACTGCCTGTGTTTCTGTGGGGGTTGTTGGGTCTATCAGATGTAGATGGTGAATAGGCCAGAGCAGAATGATGTGTGTGGAGGTTCAGTATTTCCTTTGATTATTAATAAAGTCCAGTCTTAGAGAACGTTAGCAGGGTTAATCTAGACCCTGTGCTGCTGGTGTGGATCAGAGAGGTGTGCGGTTTGCATATGTGTGCTGCCTCACTGCCCCTGACGCTTTAAGAGCTGCAGTGCTGGTCACAGTCTTCAGTCCTTTCAGAGACACACAGCACCATGATGATGAGGCTACTGGTTCTTCTGCTGGGAACACTGGGGCTGCTTACTCAGGGTGAGAGGAACATTCACTTTAACTCAAAATCAGTGTATATTTATTATTTATATGTTTAGATATTTCTGCTGGGTATATTTTGGATGAAGGTGATGGAGGAATTATTTGTCTCGTATGTTTCAGACTCTATGGGGGAAATCATTCTGACTCCAGAGTCTCAGTCTGTTTCTCCAGGACAGACTGTTACTATCAGCTGCAGAGCTGATGTGGATATTGATGATGATCTTCACTGGTACCTTCAGAAACCTGGAGAAGCTCCTAAACTCCTGATTCATACAGCCACCTCTCGCCAGACTGGAGTTCCAGATCGTTTCAGTGGCAGTGGCTACAATAGAGATGTCTCTCTGAAGATCACTGGAGTCCAGCCTGAAGATGCAGGAGATTACTACTGAATGAAGCTACACCATTCACACAGTGTTAGAGCGCCGTACAAAAACCTCCCTCAGCTGTAGAGGAGCCGCTCTGACTCAGAGACACTCACTGATCTGAGACCAACAGCTCAAAAACCTCCCTCAGCTGTAGAGGAGCTGCTCTGACTCAGAGACACTCACTGATCTGAGACCAGCAGCTCAAAAACCTCCCTCAGCTGTAGAGGAGCCGCTCTGACTCAGAGACACTCACTGATCTGAGACCAACAGCTCAAAAACCTCCCTCAGCTGTAGAGGAGCCGCTCTGACTCAGAGACACTCACTGATCTGAGACCAACAGCTCAAAAACCTCCCTCAGCTGTAGAGGAGCCGCTCTGACTCAGAGACACTCACTGATCTGAGTACAGCTTTTAAAGAGATGAGAGATAAAGAGATGTTCCTGATAGACTAGAAAGAATTCCTAGGCCTGTCCTTTTGGATGTCAGAGTTGTAGTACTCGGGCCTGATTCAGGAGGAGAGAATATAATCTCCATTTCTCCTTCAGATCATATATTTCTTCATATTAATAAACTATAGAATTAATTCCTTAGATAGTTATTGTATTTCCAGCATACAGAGTCTAGTCTAGTGTTTCTACAGATATGTGACCCTGCTGGCATTTTGTTTCAGGAGTTGGGCTCCGCCCCTTAGTTCCAGTGAAAGGAACTCTTAATGCTTCAGCAGACCAAGAGCTTTAGGACAATGCCATGCTCTGAACTTTGCGGAACAGTTTGGGGATGGATGAATAAAGATATTCATTATTATACTGTTCATTTCTAATCTGATTAAATCCATTTCTCAGTCCATTATCTGTACGTGCTTCACTGAGAACTTCATTCTGACTTATTTTCCCTCTTTGCTGTTCCAAATCCTGATCAGACAGGAAAAAAAGGAAATCCCTTCACTGAGCTGTACTCCAACAGAGAAAGAGAGAGAGAGAGAGAGAGAGAGAGGGACAGGGAGATGGAGATGGAGAGAGAGAACGATAGAACGGATCTGTTTTGACAGAATTGAATCTTTGTGCTCCTCTCAGGATGTGTGTTGTACCTGGCAGCTTCCAGAACAGAGGAGATCATCATAGCCTCACTCCACATGTCATTACATCATGAGTGATGTTGGATGCACAGCCTGTGATTATTCAGCCACACAGTAACTCACCATCTGTACTCTCAGCTCGTTCACCTGCTGATCAGATGAAGTTCATCCTAAAGACATTCAACTACTGTAGCAAACCAGCAGTGTTAATCTAGAACATTAGATCTCTGTTAATATATGACTTCAGCTGTTAGCATTAGCTATCGCTAAACTCCACAAACTCTAAAACAAAATCTAGAACATTACATCTCCACTTACATATTACCTCAGGGGGTTAGGCTTGGCTAGTGCTCAACACCAAGAACTATCTAGAGCATAACCTTTCCATAAATAAATTACATGAGCTTTTAGATTTAACTAGTGCTAAACACTAAGAACTATCTTGACCATTACCTCTCTGTAAATATATTACATTAGCTGTTAGCATTGGCTGGTGCTAAACACCAAGAACTTTCTAAGAACATTTCCTTTCCATTATTATATTACCCATATTATGAATACTAAGAGCTATTTAGAACATTACATCTCTGTAAATATATTACTGTATCACATAAAAGTGAGTACACTCGTAACTTGTGTAAATATTTGATTATATATTTAAAAGGGACAACACTGAAGATACAATGTAAAGTGTACAGCTTGTAGAACAGTGTAAATTTGCTGTGCCTTTATGTCTGACTGAGTCGATGAAGAAAATCTGGTCAATACACCTGTAAAAGTAGCTAAATCTGATCCTGCAACTGTATTTTTCTCACCCAAAAAGAGGGAAAAATAAAACAGATCTGCTTTACACACTTCCATTTAATATTGGATTTAATGTGGTGTTCTCAGTGTTCTGTGCAGACAGAGTGTTTGACTTTGTTCCACCGTTTCAGCCAAACAACTCTGTGATAGGTGACCAGACCTGGTCCACGCCCTTCAGCCCCACGTCTTCCTGATCCATTGCCAAGCCTGTTTGAAGTGAAAGTAAAGTCTTCAGCAGTTTGTCTTTGGGAAGAGCGAGGTAGAACAGCGTTTGGAGAGAAAGAAGAGAGGTAAATACTGAACATTTAACTCCCTCAATTTACCTTCTGACTTTATGAAGGAGTTTCAGATTCTGAGAGCAGAAAGAAATATGGTTTTATAATCAGATTCCTTCAGTAAGTTTACAACGCTTAACATTAAGTAAGTTAAATTCACATTTGTCATTATACAGATACAGGGTTGTACAGTATGTGTACAGTGCATAGACAAATAATCAATATGTGTGTAACAGTAAGACATATGCAAAGTGTGTAAGAGCTGTATCTGTATATCAGAATGTGAATACGACACCTAAAGTGCAAAAACCAGCTGTGTAAATGTAGTGTTTCATATGAAAATGGTTTATTTATGTAAATTATTGATGTTAAGAGTCAGAAATGTTACACGTTTTGAATACCAGGAAATGTGTTGAGGACAGGCTGTTGCAACCTCTGCAAAGGCTGATCTTCAAATTACATTAACGATTGTCAAGAGGGAAAAAAAAGTTTGAGTCCATCCTGAGACTCCATGACAGTCTGGTTCGACCACTGCACTCTTTAGTGACTGTGATTTAGTGTTAAGGACAGTCGTCGTAACGGTCTGTGCAGGTGTAATCCTGCGTGGTGCGGCCGTCTGGCGATGGTGCACGGAATGACTCGTGGAGGTCACTGCTCACTGAATGTTTCCAATCGTGGCTGTTGGGTCAGTCAGGTTACGTTACATGCGCAGCCGAGCATGAATCCTGAATCATTCACATGCCTCACTATGTCCAATCCACCAGGTTTCATTCCTGTCAATTGATTCCTTCTAGGTGCAGCTATTTGTGCCACTGCTCTTTTGATGATGAGTGTATGATGTGACTTATAATGTTGGACTTACCTGACTAACGTCATAACAATCATCTCTCAGCTTCTTCAGCTTTTTATTACCTTTAGTACTTTTTATTTTTTTAATTTATCCCCTACCCTATTTATTGTATAGTGTAATTTTCCTTTAGTTTAATACTGTAAATAATCTGTGTGGACAACTTGTGTTACTTGTCATACGTGTTGCTCTTACCAAGACAAATTCCTTGTATGTGTAACATACTTGGTGAAATAAAGAGATTCTGATTCTGATTAACCCGCATAACAAGCTGGCTAGATAAGGTGTACAACTGCTGGTCCATTCAATCTTATTTTATTGAGCTCTGGTTCCACATTGCTGTCTAAAGTACAGTCTCAAGCAGGTCACATAAATACCACTACTGATAACACTTTCACAGAAATCAGATCCCGTCAGAGGACGAAATATTAATGATTAACTCTGAGTAGAACTGAGTGATAAAGTGGTATTGTGTCTACTGCTTGGCTTAACCACCGGTTGGCTACCCAGCAAACACTGAGCAAATACCATGGGTCCACCAGCTTGGCCTTCAGTAGGCGTATTGCTATTAGGGGTTTTTCTCTGTGCTGCATAAAAAAAGAGTTAATAATTTATACAGTGAATTTCAGCACCTACTAAGTGAAATCAGGGTGAAGTCTGGACCCTTTACATGACATGTAGCCATAAGGAAAAGTCTGGCCGTCCTAGTTCTAGCTAGTTTTAGTCCTAGTTCCAGCTAATTTTAAAAACAGTTGATCATTGAGGCAGAAAAACATGTACATGAGACATTTTTTACGAACAGGCTTTGTTAAATGATTTTACCATGGTTTGAATGTTTCAAAATGCTCCAGAGCAACTTTATTAGGTGTAACTTTATGATGTACTGTAAATTTACCAGCAAACGTAAATTTGACCAGATTGTAATCGACAGATTTATGTGAATTAACTGAAATAACTTTTTCAGAGTTGCAGCCATTTTGCTCCAAAACCAGTTATTTAAACCAGTGTAAATTACATAACGTACTACACTTCTTATATTGGTAGCTTTTAGAGAATTAACTTAAATAACTTGAACAAGTGGTACATAATGATGTGCCCTCTACATCATATACCAATTATTCATCTTACCAAACAAATTTGAGGTAACATTAACCTACTAATGTAAACGTTTAAGATTATGACTATAATAGCAAGTTAAAAATCTTGGTAAAAGAGTTAAACAAAGAGATTGTATTCCACATTAAGCTATTAATGCAGAGAAAAACATATAAAGGATACAGCATAGAGAAGAAGAAAAAGCTGAAACAATGTTTTAATTAAAATGTTCTGTTCATTCAAATCTTCTTACAAGCTATTTTCATTTTATTTCCATTTAAAGTGATCAAAGCGTAACAAAATGGGTTCCGAATTTAGTTACTTATGAGCCTTTATGTTGCCCCCTCATTATTGTAAATTGGAACAAAAGAATGTGAATACTGCCCTGATGCTGATGGTAATGCTGCAGAAAACTTCAGAGAGAGAGAGAGAGATGGTTTACTGTTTGCATATTTGGATCTTTTTTTGCTGTTTGTAGAAAGCTATACATATAAACATAGTTTTTAATGCATTTTAAGATGAGCAGCTCCAACTTGGTTTAAGTTAGAAGTAAGTAGCATGTTGATCACAGGCTGCCACGACCACAGCGAGATATAAAGGCCTTCTTACACCCATTACAGTAAAGACACTCTGTACGGGAAGAAAACCCTTTATTATACAGCTTTATTTTATTAAAACTGAGCCCTGTGAGCAACAGTAGGTCTTTTAGAAGATCTTAAAAGATAAGCACTTTTAGAAAAAGCCACATTTGTAGTTATTGCTCTGTTAACAGAAAGAGAAAAGCCAACAAACACTGGTGAGCACTTCAGTGTATGAGGTGACTTATAATGTTGGATTCACTGAACTAAATATTAACAGTCATAAACCCAGATAGCGAGCATGTATATCAGTCTGCTGGCTTGATAAGGTCACTGTTTGCCACTGCTGATCCACCCTTTGACCACTCAGATTATTCACCTGCATACAAGATTCGACTAGTTTTTAATCTCTTCAAATAGATTCTGCATTCTGCAGCAGGGTTTAGGTTTTAGTGTAAATATAGGGTTTAGGGTTTAGTGTAAATGTAGGAGTTAGGAGTTTAGTGTAAATGTAGGGATTAGGTTTTAGTGTAAATGTAGGGATTCAGGTTTAGTGTAAATGTAGGGGTTAGGGGTTTAGTGTAAATGTAGGTGTTAGGGGTTTAGTGTAAATGTAGGAGTTAGGGGTTTAGTGCAAATGTAGGAGTTTAGTATAAATGTAGGAGTTAGGGGTTAGTGTAAATATAGGGGTTAGGGTTTAGTGTAAATGTAGGAGTTAGGGGCTTAGTGTAAATGTAGGAGTTAGGGGTTTAGTGTAAATGTAGGAGTTAGGAGTTTAGTGTAAATGTAGGGTTAGGGTTTAATGTAAATGTAGGGGTTAGGGGTTTAGTGTAATGTGGGGTTTAGGGTTTAGTGTAAATGTAGGGGTTAGGGGTTTAGTGTAATGTGGGGGTTAGAGGTTTAGTGTAAATGTAGGGTTTAGGGTTTAGTGTAAATGTAGGGGTTATGGTTTAGTGTAAATGTAGGGGTTAGAGGTTATGTGTAAATGTAGTGGTTCAGGTTTAGTGTAAATGTAGGGGTTATGGTTTAGTGTAATTGTAGGGGATATGGTTTAGTGCAAATGTAGGGGTTATGGTTTAATGTAATTGTAGGGGTTATGGTTTAGTGTAATTGTAGGGGTTAGGGGTTTAGTGTAATATGGGGGTTAGGGTTTAGTGTAAATGTAGGGGTTAGGGGTTTAGTGTAAATGTAGGGGTTATGGTTTAGTGTAATTGTAGGGGTTATGGTTTAGTGTAAATGTAGGGGTTAGGGGTTTAGTGTAATGTGGGGGTTAGGGTTTAGTGTAAATGTAGGGGTTAGGGCTTTAGTGTAAATGTAGGGGTAAGAGGATATGTGTAATGTAGGTGTTAGGGATTAATGTAAATATAGGGGTTATGGTTTAGTGTAAATGTAGGGGTTCAGGTTTAGTGTAAAGGTAGGGGTTATGGTTTAGTGTAAATGTAGGGGTTAGGGTTTAGTATAAATGTAGGAGTTAGGAGTTTAGTGTAAATGTAGGAGTTAGGAGTTCAGTGTAAATGTAGGGATTAGGTTTTAGTGTCAATGTAGGGGTTAGGGGTTTAGCGTAAATGTAGGTGTTAGGGGTTTAGTGTAAATGTAGGAGGTAGGGGTTTAGTGTAAATGTAGGTGTTAGGGGTTTAGTGTAAATGTAGGAGTTAGGGGTTTAGTGTAAATGTAGGAGTTTAGTATAAATGTAGGAGTTAGGGGTTAGTGTAAATATAGGGGTTAGGGTTTAGTGTAAATGTAGGAGTTAGGGGTTTAGTGTAAATGTAGGTGTTAGGGGTTTAGTGTAAATGTAGGAGTTAGGGGTTTAGTGTAAATGTAGGAGTTTAGTATAAATGTAGGAGTTAGGGGTTAGTGTAATGTGGGGGTTAGGGTTTAGTGTAAATGTAGGGGTTAGGGTGTAGTGTAAATGTAGGGGTTCAGGTTTAGTGTAAAGGTAGGGGTTATGGTTTAGTGTAAATGTAGGGGTTAGGGTTTAGTCTAAATGTAGGAGTTAGGAGTTTAGTGTAAATGTAGGAGTTAGGAGTTCAGTGTAAATGTAGGGATTAGGTTTTAGTGTTAATGTAGGGGTTAGGGGTTTAGTGTAAATGTAGGTGTTAGGGGTTTAGTGTAAATGTAGGGGTTAGGGGTTTAGTGTAATGTGGGGGTTAGGGTTTAGTGTAAATGTAGAGGTTAGGGTGTAGTGTAAATGTAGGGGTTATGGTTTAGTGTAAATGTAGGAGTTAGGGGTTTAGTGTAAATGTAGGGGTTCAGGTTTAGTATAAATGTAGGGGTAATGAGTTTAGTGTAAATGTAGGAGTTAGGGGTTTCGTGTAAATGTAGGGGTTATGGTTTAGTGTAAATGTGGGGTTTAGGGTTTAGTGTAAATTAATTATTTTTATTTAAATTTAAATCCCTTGTTGATCCCACAGTGGGGACATTTAGTCTCCGCATTTAACCCATCTGTGAAGTGAAACACCACATACACACTCACTAGTGAACACACACACTAGGGGGGAGTGAGCACACTTACCCGGAGCGGTGGGCAGCCCTATCCACGGCGCCCGGGGAGCAGTTAGAGGTTAGGTGCCTTGCTCAAGGGCACCTCAGTCGTTACTGTAGGCTCAGGGAATCGAACCGGCGACCCTCCGGTCACAAGGCTGGTTCCCTAGCCTCCAGCCCACGACTGTAGGGAGTTAGGGTTTAGTGTAAACATGGTGTTACTGTTGAGTGTTAATGTAGGGGTTAGGAGTTTAGCGTAAACTTCAGCATATCACAGTAGGTAATGGTTAGTTTTGAGGTTAATAGCCATTTTTGAGGCCAAACGTGTCCCAGACCCCAAACAGATAATAATCCTAGAGCTTTTCACAGTCACTTCAGTGTATATTCAGCTCCACTGTGGGTTACAAAGGGTCTACATTCTTTCAGCTCCAGTTCGCTTGTTAACACGTCCAGGTCCAAACCTCTACTGAGCCGTCTGAGGTTCTGTCTTTACAGCATGCAGCAGTTCTGTGTTTATTATTTGAGTTAAAAATAAAAACTACTCTACTTTTTTAGCTTATTTAGCTATATATTTAAATAACAATAAAAAACAACAATTGTACAATACAATAAATATAACTATAAACTATAACTATATACAGTATATATAAAATACAAATATAGACAACATTTAAATGAAGCTCATACATAGACTTGACTCTGTGTGTGTGTGTATGATTACAGGAGTCAGTGTGAAAGGGGGACGATGACCTCCAAAATGAGTTCCACGGAGGAACAGGACACACAGACCCCTGAGAGGTGAGATAATAATATGATAGTGTAAACTGATTATGTTCTAGTTTGGGTGTCTCTGACTGAGATATTACATAGTTAAGCCTTACTGGTCCAGTCCTGCTGATCATCGACTGATGTGTGTTTGGCTGATTGATCCAAATTCTTAACAACACTGACCTCTGTATTTAACACACTGGACTGAAGAGCCGAGACAGCCATGTAAACAGTGTGTCTCCCTGACTGGACATAAACACTTTAATAATTGTCATGCTTCATGTTTTCCTGGCTCCTCTGCTCCTCCGGACTCAACTTCCCAGAGGGCATTGCACTATGACATCACACCCACATTGGGGACACTTGACAAACCAGCTCCATTGCAGGTCTCCAGAGTTCTAATAGCTGTAGCCCATTAGCCCCAGTATATATGCCCCTCTCAAACACTTCCTGGTTGTGAAGTTTTGCCAAACATTAGTTTATGATTCTGAGTGTTTCTCCTCAGAGTTCTTCTACTCTGCATTAACCGGTGATGTGACAAATTGTGCTTGTCATTGTCAAAATGCCCAATCTTTCATATCATTGCTGTCCAAAGAAAAACAGGTGTCTTCAAAACTACAGCTTTACAGAAGAGGGCAAACACCTCATTTAATTTGCATGGAAGTCAATTGAACCAGATGTCTTACCAAGCTGTTTTGGGCCATTTCTGTTGGTCTATTCTTCATGAAATCTCTACACAGTGTGAATAGCAGCTCATGTGATCAAATGAGGCATAAAAGTAAAAATCAACAAAAATGGAGATGGAGACATGTTTTGTGATGATATATATAATACATATTTACTTAATATAAAAAAAAAGTTGGAATCAGCTGAATCAATTAAATTATACAAAGCCAAAGTTTAGTCTTTTGTTCACTAGCTTTGTGTTTAAATGTTCCCGTTCCACCTTAAATGGTGTATTTGAATTATCTTTGAATTATCATTTATAAAATGAACATCTGACAGTTTACAAATTAAGTAACTATAAAGATAAATAAATGTACTATCATATACTGTATAGAAACACATCTTTATTGTTACTTAATTTGTAAACTGTCAGTTGTTCATTTTATAAATGATCATTCAAAGAGGATGTAAAGCTTTGAATTGCTGTGTTCTTTCTGAAAGAGGAAATAGACCATTTGTCATGCGCGAATCCTCACCACTAAAAATGCACATGACTCCTTACCATTAAAAAATGAGTATGAGAGGAAAACACAAATGCGCGCACACACACACACACTTTTATGTACCAGTCGTTATATATTCCTCATATATAATTTTAGTTAAATCGATTTTTTATGGAAAACACTGCTCTGATTACTTGTGTTAAACCTTCTATACAGATACAAACAATTTATCAGCCAGTTTTGTTAATAAGTCCTAGTTTCTGTGTGGTGACAGCGTTTGTACACTCCTGACCTGGTTTTGCACACACACACACACACACACAATAAAGTGTACAGGTCATGTGTGATATTGTCTGTGTTTTAGACTGTATTGGGATAAGAGATTTGATTCGCCTGAACCCAGCTGTGTGTCCATGAAGAGTGACCAATCAATGGGCAGAGACATAACCTTCAGAAAAGAAACCAGTCCTACAGAGTTCAGGTAAGAATGGTGTGAAACTGAAGAGTGAGATTAAAAGATGCTCTATCTTTCTCTCTGAACTCCAGTGTTCTAGATGAGGGGTAAACTGAGGAAAGCACTGAGGAGTTCCACACCCCCTTTCACCTTTCCTCACACACCCACACACACTTGTACATAGAAGACTGCAGTATGCCTCAGTGGCCTCTTACTGTACTTCAGTTTATTATTGTACTGGTTTTGTACTTATTTTGGAAGATTTGTACTTTTTTCAACACTGAATATCAGAAACAGGACATCATTATTCTGTCAGTTATTAGGGTTAATAATGACATACAGTGCAGTAGATATCATGGGAATATGTTAACTCCATTTATTCTCCTTAATTCTGTGTAGTTTGTCTTTATTCTGTACAGCTGTTCTCAGTTTAATGTATAAATTGCTGGATGTAGGTCATAGTGGACATGATTGTGGATGTGATTAGGAATGATGTAGCAGACAATAAAATTGGTCTATATTAATATTTGACTAAACACTATAAATTTTAAGCTGTCATTACAAAATTAGTAGGATTTATGACTGTGTAATGTTAACATTCCTTCTCACAACACTTAAACAGCATTTTGGCTCTGTTTCTACAAACATGTCTTAAGGTGTTTGACAGTATAGGGTTTTTTTTTTTTTTTACATTTTTGCACATTCTCTACTGAGGTCGGTCTTGACTGTATACAGGCCAGGCCAGTACTCTTAGCCTCCTCTTCCACAGCCATGTCTTTGTAATGTGTGCAGCATGTGGTCTTATTGAGAAACGCAAGACGTCTTCCTAAAGAAGCATATGTTGTTCTAAGACCCGTATCAATGCTGCATCATAGAAGTGTAAATAACCTTTATCAATTTCAGTAACTTTCCCACACATTTGTTGACCAACTGGGGATCTTTTTCCCATCTTTGCTCCTAAAGACTTTTTTCTACTAAATTAGCATGGTGGGGGAAATGGTAGCTTCAGCTGGGATAATTAAGTATTTAGCGATTTGCCAAAGAAAGAAGGGGATTTAAAAGAGGGAGTTGTGGGCGTCGAGCTCTGAACTTGTGGAACAGTGTAAACTGCCTTACTTTGCTGTTGACGCGTTACGAGAACCTGGGTCTGGTCATGTGGAAACCTCGTGATGTGAAGAGGTCCTCTAGTGGTGGCATGTCTCGGTGCGGCACTCCCTTCGAGCAGCGCTGGTCCGGCGACTCACTTCTTCTGGAGACTGGCAGCTGGCACACCTTGTGTTGAAGACCGCGCTGGTTGTCGTCCTGGCTCCGGTTTCCGCGGCTCACTGGCGCGGCCGACGTTCTCAACAACACAGCAAGTGGCTTGAAGTTTAGAGTTTGAGGCAGGTTACTGGGCTATTCTGTCTGACTTTGTCTTAGTGCTGAATTAAAAGTAAGCTACGCTGGCCAAAACGCAGGTTGCTCTTAATTGTAGCTCAGGCAGTGAGTACCAGACTCACAGTGGTTTGGCTAAAAATAAAATACGTAAAACAAAACTAATAAACTTCTCAGATCTGTTTCTAACCTCGAGGTTGGCACTGTTTCCTTCGGTGTTCCTGGATGATATCTGGAGCAAAACTTCGTTGACTAGGCTGAAGCCACCGGAGGTTGGCAAAGAGCAACAATCTAGAAGTTCGAAGCTCAGGAAAACGCGCGCAGCTCAAACCTCAGGAAAAGTGTGACGATTCAGGGTGCATGCCAGATTTTATCTGCGATCAGTACGGTCCCCTACTCGCCGGATCCCGTTGCTCATTGGGGCTTGGTAATACTGAATATTCATTACTCCTAATTGGTGGCTTCGACTTGGTGTACGGACCTTCCCCCACACATGGGAGGTGTGTACCGCTGATTCTTTTAGGAATTAAAATAAAATCTTATAGCTGGTCATTTAACTTGTCAGCCTTAACAGACAAAAAGGGAAGGAACAGGTTAAACGTATATAACTAATAGTAAGATAACATGAGGATTGGTATTCTTCACATTACAACAGAGATTTCATCACTCAAACGTCACAAACTTCCATAAAGTCCCCAAATTCATACAATCTTATGAGCTGATAAGAACAGAAATGCAATCCACTTTTAATCATGAGTTCGTGAGGCCATGACCCACGAGTGGAGTAGAAAAGGGTCCTTAATAGGGGTTACTACTTAATAAAAGTCTTCAGCAATGCTCGAAGGTTTCTTGGGTTAGGATGGTAGAGTGAAGTTCCACATTAAATCCAGAAAGTCATAACTTTGGTTTGGGAGGTAGTACAAAGGTGTTCTTGGTGTTGATCTGATCCGTGGCCAATTTTACAGTCACTCTCAACTTCAATGTGGTGGAATTGATTGTGGATTATACTGTTCAGGGAACACATTAAATTAAGTCATTCCTGATACTGCGTTCCCTCATGCATGAGGTCGCAGAGGTCATGAGGGTTTCCTTGTAGAGCAAGAGGGAGGTCGTAACTGATGGGGGCCTTGCATTCTGGCATTGCCATATAAGGCATGTTGCCTGAGGGGCCTCTTTGCTGAAACAGAGGGATGTTGTAACTGTTGGGGGTCTAACATCCTGCCTCGTAATAAGGCATGCCGTAAGCGGATTTACTTACAGGCAAACAAAAAAAAGAGAGAACTGTTCGTCCTGGGTGAAGAGTCCATTATCTTTTGAGATGCTTCCTGATTGTTACATATTTAAAAATTAACTGAAGTAGACCAGACAGAACATGAAATATCTCGGGTTCCTTTTGTATACAATCAAATAAAGTCAAAGCAAATGTAAGAAACACTTTGCATTTTCAGTACTCTCCCAACTCTTTCTGTAATTCCTATAAATCCTTAATTTTGCTTAAGTTTGTGTGTACACAGACACACCCCAACATGCTATAAAGTTTACAGGTCATGTGTGATGCTGTCTGTGTTACAGACTGGATCAGGGTAAGAGATCTGATTCACCTGAACCCAGCTGTGTGTCCATGAGGAGTGACCACTCAGTGGGCAGAAACATATCCTTCAGAGGAGAAACCAGTTCTACAGAGTTCAGGTAAGAATGGTGTGAAACTGAAGAGTGAGATTAAAATATGCTCCATCTTTCTCTTTGAACTCCAGTGTTCTAGATGAGGGGTAAACCGAGGAAAGCACTGAGAAGTTCCACAACCCCCTTTCACCTTTCCTCACACACACCCACACACACTTCTACATAGAAGACTGCAGTATGCCTCAGTGGTCTCTTACTGTACTCCAGTTTATTATTGTACTTGTTTTGTACTTATTTTGGAAGATTTGTACTTTAAAATGGAAAATGGAATTTCAACACTGAATATCAGAAACAGGACATCATAAAGCTGTCAGTGACATTGTTTATTAGGGTTAATAACGACATACAGTGCAGTAGATATCATGGGAATATGTTAACTCCATTCATAGTCCTTAATTCTGTGTAGTAGTTCGGTAACACTTTATAATAACGTTTGTTTATAAAACATCTATAAGTCTTTAATTCCTAATTAACTAATCATAAATTAATGATGTACTTACATCTGTAAATCATGAATTAGTACATTATAAACTCTTTATAAGACACATATAAGCTGATATTTTAATAATTAACAAATGATGAATAGATCAGGAATTCAGTTGTTATACATCAGTTATGTACATTCAGTAATTATAATTATTATTAGTGTATTTACAAAAGACTTTAAAGTTTAGGCTCTCCTAGTCAAAAATCCTAACAAAATAAAACATCTATAAAGTTTGACCTTATGATTTACTAATCATGAACTAATCAAGTCTTGAAGCCAACAAAGCCACCACACAGACCAGCTCCTTCCTACCTGATGACCAAGAGCGATTTGAGCTTCAAGTACAGCTCAGCTTGAGCCAAGGCACATGAAAGACAAGCACCAAGACTCTTCTACTGGAGCTCATGTGGTAGAACATACTTGCACTGAGCAGAAGAGTCACTGTCCATCTTCAGATCCCCTCTGAAGATCCATCTCTCTGTGATGCATTTAAATAAACAGTAAATTAAAGCTTATAGAAAGTCTTAATTCAGGATTATCTTCATAAGTAGAAATTAGCACTAAGTCTTTGTTTCTGGCGGTATCTTAGCTCAGGGGTATATTCAGACTATTTACAGTAGCTAAGAATATTATATTTTCTGAATGAACAACAAAACACTTTTGTAATCACTCTGGATATGTGCCTCTGCAAAATGTAGTAAATGGAAATCATACGTGCTGCTACTTCATAATGAATTAATGATGAACAAATCAGTAGTTCAGATGTTATTCACTTTTACTGCATATAATGTACATGCAATTAGAAAAAAAATAAAACCTTCATTAATTCTAGCTGTTAATGCAATGTGCCATTTCTGAATGATTTGCTAAATTAATTATTTGCTAAACATTAACAAACATCAGTGATACTCTTACTCATGTTTTATAAATGACCTGTAAATTACATATACATTATTTGCAACATTTGTGCAGCTCCTAATCTAAAGTGGAAACTATTCTCTACATATAAATACCTAAACATGTCTATAAGTCATTTATAAACTACATTCTTAAGTCATTTATAAATGAGTTGGTCAACATTTATGCAACACTTTGCAGCCCCTAATCTAAAGTGAAAACTATTCTCTACATATAAATATCTAAAAATGCCTATAAGTCATCTATAAACTAAGTTCTTCTGTTAAGCCATTTATAAATGAGTTGGTCAACATTTATGCAACACTTTGCAGCCCCTAACCTAAGTGAAAACTGTTCTCTATTTGTAAATATCTATAAATGCCTACAAGTCATTTACTGAATTAAAGTAGTTCATTAAGGCATTTTAATAAATTAATTAGTCAGATTTTATAAAACATCTTGCAGTGCTTTACTTGAAGTTGCAACAAGCAACAATATATAGATTTTGTGTTAACTGAGAAACATCAAAAAGACATTACAGAGTAATTATAACTTTATTCAATGAACAAGGAAAAAAGCAACTGAATAATCACTCTGTTGTTGCCGTACTTTGTAACACAGTAGCAAACATTTTTACTTTTTACTCACAGCATAATACAAAACAATAAAGTGTCTCTAAGAAAACATAGCCATTAAAGTGCTCATTTACATTTTTCTATACTGCACAGCTTCTGATCTTAGACCGTAGGCAGTTGTAACAAATAAAACATTCTTATTTTGTTATTTTTATTTATTTTTCTTTTCATTAAAGGTACAATTTTGTTTTTCTTATTGAACATTTCCACAGTGGTGCATCATTGTTTAAGACATCCGCACACTTCATTGCAAACACCTGCAATTTCTCGTGTCTGGAGTAACCCTCCCAACAGCTTACTGTACTCGAGGTGCCACAATAGCTAACTCTGCAATGGGAGCACTGGCCCCTACAGTGTTTCTATCCACACCCACAGGCTTGTAGGCATCACAAAGATTTTTCCCCCTCCTGTACTGATGCAAAATCTTCTTGTATCTTCTTACTGTCTGTTGAGGATTTCCAGCTACAAAGACATAACACAAAAGTAAAACTCGTAAATAAAAACACTACAAACAAACTGACTTCAATATAACCCCCTAACCTTATTTAATGTGGACTAAAACATAATCTTCATAACTTTGCCCATCAATTTTGCTAACTAAAACAGTCCTGAACAGTCATTATTTAAATGTTGTTCTCCTTCACCTCAAAGCAGTACGTTAGATACAAGCAACATGGTTATATGGGTTAATATGACAATATATGACAACTATATTATATATCTAGTAATAAAACACTCACATTTGGCTAATTGTTTTAGAAGATTGTCCCTTTCTTCTTTCAGGTCAGCATTTGTTTTTGACATAGCCACTTCTTTCTGCTTTGCTGCAGCCAACAGGGTTTGGTGTGTTTTCAAGGGCATCACAGCTGTTGGGGCTAACTGGGGGCATGTAATATATTTAAGGAATCAAAGAAAGAGATTATATTTCTTAATTACATCATTTCAATCACTCAGTTATATTAATTTCGTACATGGACAGTGGACTATTTCAAAATATAACAATTACCAATAAGAATTAAGTTCATGGATTCTATAGTTTCCTACGATCTGAGTCATAAAAATTACAAACGATTTATGGGCATTATACATTTCTCACGAGTCCTAAAAGGCAGCATAAACAACACATAAAATTAGATAACTGCCCAACTGTCACATATTAACACAGAAAAAAGTTATAATACTGAAACTCTGACCAAGAGGCAGCTCCAGGGTTGATCGTGGGAGCAACGGGCTGCCTATCGGTCATCATCTGCTGTACTTTTCACAACCGTACTAGCTGATTAACAATACCCTAATGGGAATACCAAGGCTCGCATGCTAAAATTCACGTGAGGATGCTAAAACATACGATACACATAACGAACTGAGAACTCACTAGCTAACGTTAGCCAAAATGCTCTGGGAAGCTACATTAGCTAACTAGCTATTTGCTAGCGTTCGTTTTTAGCTAGCAGAGAGCTAGCAGAGAGCTAGCAAACTTTATCATCATAAATCTCAATTAAATCAATATATTTTATCATTACATCACACTACTCACCCTTATCATCCGCTCCATCTTTGCTGGTTTCCGCTGACTTGTTTGTCTTTGTTGACGATGACATTTTGTCTTCATTTGCTTTTTTAGCTCGCTTGGCGCGAGCTGCAGCTGCTGTGCCTAACTCCATTACTGCCTGACGTCTCCAAGCGCCAGCATGTGTGTCTTGGTGCGCCCCCTGTTGCATCCCTGAATTTACTCAACTCGTCTTCCAAAGTTCCACCTCCACTTTTAATAATGGACATACGTATACAGTACATACAACCATTAAACGCAAATCAAATTAGTCTGTCAAGTAAAATAGGGCATATAAATATATAAGATTTGCATGCTTATTAGAAATGTGTACAACACATAATTCTCCGGTTATAATTGCGCCAAAATGCTGCATTTTGAGAAAAATATAATGTGTCACGCCTGCTGGCTCTCCTCCCATCCCCAATCTCTTGGACTCGGTTTCCCATAATCCACCACTTCAGAACAGCATAGTCACATGTCCACCATCTCCCAGTCCCGCTCCGTCTCTCAGGTCTAGGTCCCCAGAATATTGACTTCACCTGAAGCTGATTAGCCTCAGGTACAAGTACTCCTCTCTCCCACTGACCCGTTGCGAAGTATTGCCTCATTGTGCGTGCCGAGCGGTTTCCTCTGTTGTTATTCTCGTTTGCTTTCCTGTTTTGACTTTCTGGTTTACTCTTTGTCTTTCTCCTTTGGATACTGTTGCTGGTCTGATTGTTTCCCTGGTTCTGACTTCTGCTCGTATCGTTACTCCGACTCTGTCCTTGCCCTCTTGGTTTTGTTCGCTTATGCCTTGTTGCTGCTGTGTTTTGCTACAAGCCTGTTCAATAAACCTAGCTTTGCTTTTAGCTCAGCGCGCGTCACAGTCTGTCTGTCCATCCTCACAGAATACTTCGCCAGAAGTAGTGATGGCTGAGCTAAAAGATCTTTACCAAGCCGTAGGTGGTTCGGATCGACTGTTTGGTCAACATGACCAGTCACTCGATACCCTTACTAGCTCGGTTAGTAGTTTAGCACAGCAACAATTCGAACAGCACTCTGTAATCTCTCAGATTAGTGGCAATCTGAGAGGCATTTCCTCCCTGATAGCCCAACTCTCTGCTAATACCTCTACCACTGAGCATGGATCGGTCGCTTCCCTAACGGCCAATACATTCCCAGTTAGCAAGCCGGATAAATACGATGGTTCTCCTAATCAGTGTCGTGGCTTTCTGCTACAATGCTCCATTTACTTTGCTAACTCCCCACCTAGCACGGATATGTCCCGTATCTCTTTTATTATCTCGCGCTTGACTGGTAAAGCTTTGGATTGGGCTACTGCGGTCTGGGCTTCGTATGAGAATGATACTTATGATCACTTTCTTTCTGGGTTTCAGTCTGTGTTTGATCACCCTCACGATGGCAAGTCTTATGGAGAGTTATTAACTCGCATGCATCAGGGCAGTCGCTCTGTGGCGGAATATTCGCTTGAATTCCGGACTATTGCTGTCGGTACTGGCTGGAATGAACCAGCTTTGCTTACGTTTTATCGCCTTGGTCTTAACCAGGACGTTCTCACAGAGTTAGCTTGTAGAGATGATGACCTGTCCCTGGATGAACTAATAACTCTTGCCATTAGACTTGATCACTTAAAATCTAGATCCTCCTTTGTTTCTCCTCGGACCCCTTTTGTCCGCACACCCCGGTCTGCCCCCCGTGTTTCCATGCCTACACCACAACCTCGCGCAGTTCCTAGAGTGACGTCAGAGCCGAGTCCGGAGGAGCCGATGCAGTGCGATTCATCTCGTCTGAGTCGAGCAGAGCGACTCCGTCGACTACATGGCGGACTTTGTTTGTACTGTGGAGTAGGGGGACATTTTTTACGGGACTGTCAAGTTCGTCCACAGCGATTCCGGACCTCATACCCGGAACAGCGTGCTGAACCCACCCTGCACGTATCCCCCACCTAGTTCCGGGCTATTTGAAACTCGGGTGTGTATACTATTTACAATGAGGAAAGTAGCCTGATAGTGGATGGTCGACCCAACTGGGCATATCTTTGTCGGTATAGGCTAATCTCTCAAAAAAAATATGGTGTGAAGAAACTTGTTAAATCACAGAACCCTAACGACCAACTCACACAACTCATCAAAGGATCAGGACCTATCTTTATGCTTACGAGAACCTAGCAGAAGGCATAAGCAAATTGAGGTGCTTTTTGTGTTTGGTATCTACCCATGGACTCTACTGAAATATGCCCATTATTTTGGGGGTGTACCTGCCCGTTAAAAACTCAACGACCCCTGCTCATTCTTTGGTCTACGATAGAGGAGGATACTATGTCATGGTCCATATTATTGTTCCTTCAACCCATTGTCTTGCCTGGTACTAAGTTTGCCTCTTGTTTATATTGTCAGTGTCGGCCACTCACTCTGAAAGATCCGAGAGCTGTTATAAAAATCCTTAGTATGCCCTAATTCCTCCTCACAGAGTATTCTGAGCTTGGCGCCCGGCAGAATGGTTTTCGCACCCCAAGGGAAAGGGGAATGCCACCAAAAATATGTCCCAACCGCACAGGGCACATCACAGACTGCCTGTGCGATATTGAATAATTCTAAATGATCAAATCACCCCCAATATCACGAGTATTTAATATTAACCCATTGAACGCAAGCCTAGATGGAGGCACGTGCCTATGCCGCATGAGATACATACAAAGGAGGCTTTTGTCACACACAAGAGAAGCTAAGGGGTATATTCGATTATCACATCCAGCCATCACCTCGCGGTCTCGGCTGGTTCTTTTTCGTTCCTCAAAAAGAAAGACATGGTTGTCGATGAGGGCCCCGCCCAGATGCAATATGATTACATATGAGGTGACCTCTCAACGTCTATTACTAAACCGTGTACCCTTTACCCAGTGATGTTTATCCTTTGGTTCAGTTAGCTCTCGCAACATGATTAGAATGAGGCCGGCTACATATATTTTGTTTTTTTTTGCAATCCAAATTAGACTGAGACCTTTCGATATGTAGACACACTAATCTTGTTATAGTAATTCGCTACAAGCAGGGCACGCACGCTGTGGAAGACAGCTGTCACTTTTCGACCACTATACCCCATAGGAGGCGGCCATTATGAGCCTACCGCGCTCCGCCGTTCCATAGAGCTAGTTCGTGATTCGACGGCCAAAGAATGTATTCCTGACTCTGTTTTTTTTATGGCCTTCATTAATGATGGGTCCGATATTCGGGACATGACATAAGGGCCCAGTTCGGTTTTTAAAATTGCCACCTATATTGAAGTACATCCCTCGCCTGATCCTATTTCAACTATACCACCTCTCTGTGATTACCAACTGGCTCAGTAGTGCAATACCGTTTAAGGCAGAACCCGTGGCGATCACCCTCGATCGTCCTTCAGAAACATCAAACTTTATCTGTTATCACAAGGCGAGGAATTGTAAATGTGAAATTTCATTTTAAAGTCACTTCTTTCATCCATAGGTTATGCTCATCAAGCACCCATGATTTGGGGGTTAGTTGAATGGCCATGCACCATGAGAAGGTTGATGCTGTTAGGTAAACTGGGGCCCCCAGACCGCACTCCTCTGCCGTTGTGTGGTGTAAAAATTATATCAGTCTAGTTCGAGACCGTCCAAAGGATTCCTTGGATTTGCACCATTTTTATCGTCACTAGCTCCCCCATCCCCAAGATTTTAAGTGCACGCAATACATTAGACATCGACTCTTATACTTACACCCCTACTAAATATTAGGGAATGCCAATGCGCAGTCTGGTGGCTTAGGTAACCTGCACAAGGCTAGAATTACTGGCCTTTATTTATCGAGCTTATAAGCCCGACCGAGTCACACCTCCCCGCCACCCTTCCCTGGTTGAAACATCCTGACCCATCTAGAAGCTTAACGAGGCGTCGGAAGTTGATAGCTTGTCCAAGTCTTTGGAAGTTGGGGGACCCTGCTCCTGTGTCAGCCAAGCGTCATGACGTTCTCTCCTAAAAAATTGTACACCAATACAGTTGCTTTATTTTCGCATCATAAGCTAAGGCCCCTGCAGAACGATAAAGTATGCAGCGGATAGGCGTCCTAGTGACCGTGCAACTTCTCTACGCCCCCATGTAAGCTTGCGTTTTATTTAGAGGTAGTCATGGCCAGTCATTGGACGTAGAGCGGTGACACAAATCTACACCCTTATTTGGCCTTTTAAATGATCACAAAAATCTGGAATATTTACGCTCTGCTAGGACGATTCTAAATTTCATCGGCACACGCACGCCTGGTCTCTCTATTCTTCCTCCAGATTTGACACTTTAAGCCACCCCTTTACCCCTACAGTCCAGGATCTCGCAGTACCCAAAGGCAGACTCCACTCACCCTGTCCCGCATATATGATTCCCCCTCCTTGAGGACACGGGCTGCCTGCCACGGACCACCGCCAACCTCATTCTGGACCCCACAGCAGTTGTCTATTGGCTCCCCGAGAGTTAGATGGAAATGATCGATAATTGACACACCCCTCGCCAATCACAGAGTAATTCAGAAAGATGCTAAAACGACTCCTCATGCAGATTCCTGTCCCTTCTTGATAAAATATATGTTTAACCAAGCCATCTCCAGAGAATAAAATCTAATAAACCTGGGGCCTCACTCTTAGCGCCACTCACTATCTGGACATCCTTTGGAGAAACCAGAACACTCCAGTTGTGTTGGTTCGGTGCAAGTTGAAGGGTTGCGAGATGCCAGCATGTCCTCACAGATATCCATCGCTTTAGTTTGCTTCTTGTTTCTACCTGTTCACGAGCTGTAAGATTCCCTGCGGGAACTTCCTCCGGCCTGGCACAATTAAATGCCTCTCCCAATGCCCACTCCCCCCGTTGGTCGCATTATTGCTGTAGTGATTTTGTCATCAGACCCTTCCTGTATCACTAGGGGCAATACCGTGATTGCTGAAAGGGGGTTGGGACCCCGGTTGCTGAGGCGGTGTTAGCATTTATCACCATTTCCACAGTTACGACTGTCTTTCAGAAGCTGACTTGAGGACCCTGTTTAAATCATGTTCTAACGGTTTTGTTGGGGGGGGCCCATACCCCACCCCATGAGGACATTGTGTCTGTACAGGGGTATACTCAGTTCACCTCTCAAGTGTGGACTGCATTCATGGATTGGAGGTCTGAGTATTCACCGTCAGCCTTTACCTTCTGAGCTATCATCCCCAGGTCCAATGGTTCAGTGTGGAGACCCCCGACTGTAATCCAAGGAAACTTGGTTAAATTCTTAAAGGCTTTATTGCCATTAACAATCACAAAACGACCTTGGGGTCTACGTACTGTGCCTTGGCCAGAAATGGCACACAACATTTCTCTTATCAGTTTCTTCAGCCACATCTGTTTCCACACCCCTTTTCAATTGCGATGCTGGGATTATCAACCTCCATTAATGGCCCCTGGTCTTTTCAGCCCTCAGTAGGTCCCCGTATAGTAGACCATTGGCCCATGAGGAGGTAGTGAGGAGGTTTGGGAGGAGAGGCTCACCAGCCACATTGAGATGGTTTCTACGACGCACCAATAAGCGTTCATGCAGAAATAAGCGCCGTCCCCCCCCCGGTGACAACCCCTTACTTATGTTCCTGGAGGATCGAGCTTAGGTTCGTCCACCCAGGGGACTTCAGGTTTTTTTCCCTGAAGGGGTTTGTAGGAAGCTATTACCCAAATACAGTAGTCCTTTAAGATAGTCAATTAGCAAAAGTGAATGATGGTCACTTACAAACTTGAAACTCACTCCTCCAATATCGTGTCTGTTCATCCTTCCACGTATCTCCCTCTTAAAACCTGTATAGTCCCTGGGCCGATGGACAATGAGGTCACTAAGGAGACCACACCCCCGCGCCACACCGATCGACGTTGGGGTTACTCCTGTGTAAGCTTGTAATCGGATACTGGGGATCAACGAAGGAAACTGACGGCGGGACCCCTCCAGTACTCCTTGTGGGACCCCCCCCCGGGAGGGCTCATGTGACCGGAAAGGAGGAAGCTGGGTTCAGGGGCAAAGACGATGTCCGTGGAACCTGCTGTCTGGTAGAGGATGTCTCCACCCCGCTGCCACCCATCTCGTCATGCTCCACGTCCTAGGGGCCTCTGTCGGCCCGATCGATCGATGTCCTTGAGTCCGTCCACTGGCCGGGCGAAGCTTTGGGCATAAGGGTGGGTCCAGCGGAGCGATTGTGCCTTGAGTACACACTCCATCGAAGGAGGGTCGTCACAGGTAGGAGGGTCCTATTCCATGCCGCGGACAGGATACCGAGGAGTACGCTTTCCTAGTGGCACAGGTCTTGGACCCCCGGGGGTGTCTCAGAGCATGGGGGTCGTTCATTGTTTCTCTCTCCATACTTCGGACGCCCTTGGAAGGGAGGGCCGCTACTGTCACGCCTTCCCTGGCTCTCCTCCATCCCCACCCCATCTCTTGGAAACTCGGTTTCCCATAATCCACCACTTCAGAACTGCATAGTACATGCTCCACCATCTCCCAGTCCACCACCGGCTCCGTCTCTCAGGTCGAGGATCCCGAGGAATATTGGAATTCACCGCTTACGTTACAAGTACTCCTCTCTCCCACTGGACCCGTTGCGTAAGGATTGCCTCGCGTGTGCGTATCTGAGCCGCTTTTCTCTGTTGTTATTCTCGTTTCGCTTTCCTGGTTGGACTTTCCCTTTGACTTTGTGGTTTACTCTTTGTCTTTCTCATTTTGGATACTGTTTGCTGGTCTGATTGTCTTCACTGACAGGGTTTCTGACTTCCTGCTCGTCTCGGGTTACTACCGGACTCTGTCCCCCCTTGCCCTACTTGTGTTTTGTTCGCTATATGACTTGTATGCTGCTGTTGTTTTGCTACAAGCCTGTTTCATGTAAACCTAAGCTTTTGCTTTTTAGCTCAGCACAGCGTTCGTCACAGTCTGTCTGTCCATCCTCACATAATGAGAAAATAGCATGTTTTATATTTGTGTCCCCCCCCCCCTAGGATTTGTTGACTAGAGGGATGAGCTTAAAAAGCTTTAAAAATCCTTTTGGCAAATACGATAACCCTAACATATATATATAACTATGTAGATGTACATAACTCTGGATTTATAATAACTAAATTCCTGATCTATTCATCATTTGTCTAAATTATAAAATAACAGCTTATGTGTTCTATATAAAGTGTTGTGTCTTATATTTACTAATTCACGTGATTATACACGAATGAGGAGCTTGACATCAAATTAATTTAAAATGAATTCCTCTAGTCGAATTTGAATAGGAATTAAAGACTTATAAAATTGTTTTCATCAACACAAACGTTTATTATATAAATGTTACCAGTACGTCTATTTATTCTGTAACAGTTCTCCAGTTTAATATGGTAGATAATTGCTGGGGATCATGGCTAGGTTATAGGGGACTGGATTAAGACGTGATGTCAGCCAGACAAATTTAAAAACCCCTTAGGTGATAATTAATATTTGGAAAACGTACCAGCAATTCACAATAAAATGTTATATTCATAACAACAAAAACATGTTATATAGTACAATAAAATATGGGCTAGGCAATGCTACTATCTGTGGTGGTAACCAATTGACTATTTGTTCCCAGTACTGCCGTTCATTCTCGTAATACTTGAACAGAGGTTCCATTCATACTGTAGTGCCTTTAAATAAACTGCTGAAGTAAAAATTGTAGATACCCGTGGCAATGTGGTAATAAGCGGAGGGGCTTAATGCACTAGAGAGATCTGAGTCAACACCAGTGTTCAGTGTATTCAGCCCTCTCCTAGTGTGGGAAACATTGTTTTTTCAAATTTTTTAACAGTTTAATTAAAACTGAGAAACAGCGGTAGTATACTGCCTGTCGCATTCTTCACACCTTAAGGACTTGAATGGTTTTGTTCAGATACTGCTGTTGTACCAAACCCTGTCATAGTACATAATTTACGCTTTTCCTTCATTAGTTAGCTATAAACCACGTACATCTTGTCCGCACTACTGGAATGAGTTAAGGCGCTGGAATGCAGGAATGTAGCTGCTAAGGACCCCATAAAAATGTAAAGAAAACGTCTCCTGATAACACCAGCTCCAATAAGTGTCCTACTCACAAAGGAAGAGGGACGGAGCAAATAATATGGGGGGCACACACTGAAGACTTCATATTCCTCCCAGTGAACCAAAATATCCGTTCTACGTGTGTAGTGTAGAGGAGAAGGAAGCAACATTCCCAAGTGGGTAAAATGCTCTCTTAAAGCTAAAATCAAGTTGACCCAGACAGAACTACGAATCATCTTGGGTTGGCGTTACTGTCTGTAGTTAAATAAAAGTAAATGTAATAAAACCGCTGGGTTTTTACCCATATATACAGTCACTTTTTGGCATGAATCTGGTATTGTGATGATAAGTGCATTAAGCTTTCAGACAAATGAACAACCATTTTAACACCACTGTGTACACTGTGCCCCACAGAGGAACAGTAAGGAGACAGACTACTGGACCTCTACCAAAGACAAAGAGCAAACCATGGCTAAGATCTGTTTCAAGGTTCGTGTTGAACCAAGTTGAGATCATAATCACTGTACAAAAATCAGATTTTTAAATAACTTTACTCCTTAAACTTTTTGATACCCGCTTGGACCCCCCCCCTGAAGAACACAAATAAGGGTTAACAGAAGATAAAACACACGTACTACGTTCTGTTCATTTCCTATTTGATGCTAATTAAACCCCTGACAACGTACAGGGAGCAGGTGCGCAAAGGTAAAAGAATTAATGTGGCATACCCTGACTAATCAGGACGTATGAATTCTTCCAGCACACCCATTTCCATTTTTAGATCTAGGCCAGCATGGCGAGCACAAGGTCTCTCTCTGTATAAAGAAGTCAGCTGAATGAGGTTAAGAAACCGCTACTGAGTCTGGGACCTTTACCACAGCATGCTCTGAGGGAGATACGCGTGGAGGTAATAAGAGTGTCAGAGAGGAAATGTGCTACCCGAGGGCCACACTGCATGTCCTTGAGGACATAGAACAAGACAGGAACCTCGCAAAGAACTGCACAGTTCCAGTAATGAGCATCTAGGCACTACATCATTATTCAGTCTGTACATTTCAGTTAAAGAGGTTTAAATTTATTAATAAATTAGATCCTACTCATCTCACCAGATTTTAAAAAAATATATCTGCTTTAGTGGATCAGGGATCCGGTAGTAACTAGAGGCTCCGTGCATGATCAGAGGATGATGGGCTACCAAACAACTGCAGGGTCGTGAGATTGCATGGGAAAATCCAATAGATTGGGAATGAGTGGTGCATACAGTGCAGGGACATCGTTTCGTTACCATGGTGGAAAAGGAGGCCACTTCCAGAGCAGATGTTTCAAGGAGGGTAAAAGACCAGCTTAGGTGAGTGGTGTACGCTCAGCGCGAATAAATCACCATCTACACAGCCTAGAGTAGCATAACCACCACAATATAATCCACCCCTCGTTGGTTCCGCAAATCCCAGGCCGAATGACACACGAGTGACTTACACTGTGAATACAACAAATAAGAAGTCCCGAGTGGGCGTAGATTCCTAAAACTGTAAATGTTAAATGGTCATCCAAGGAGTGACTAAGCATTTCTGGGCCTTGAGTGCCGGAGCACACCCACAAGACCATAGTAGGAAGGACAGTAACTCTGAATCGTGACAGGTGCTTATAAGAAGCGTCTACCAGCAGCCTGGCTCAAATCCCAGATCTGAAAAAATGAAACTGATGGACAAGGGTTTTGGACTCTAACGTCGAGGGCTAGGAGTGTTTCACTGCTTAACCGTGAACGACCAATATTGCTTCACTTCAAGAAATACGATGCTTCAACGAAGTCCAGGCAGGTCCTTCACAGCCAACCAATTTCTGCAAAAAACACCTAGAAAACACATGGCATTACCCCCCGCGTCCCCTATGAAAATCTGCTTGAGTTACCGAGTCGGAGAGGGATGTATATCATTAAAGAATCAGTAAGAGAGTTAACACCTCAGTCTCTTGCATGAACACCTGCATGTTCTCCGTATAATCGTGGAAATACAGAGAATCAGAATAGAACTATTAGGGGTAACAGGATAGTAGAGAATACATTGTGACGAAGTGATTGATGAATGTGGCGTCTTGTGTTTTTGTAAATAGTAATAAAAAATAAATAGTTAATATGTAAAATATTTATCGTTGCTCCTTCTCTGGCTGTTTTGTCAGAAGTGGCTCCCTTCTTCACATCAAAGAGCTCAAATTCCACACCTGAAAAGAGAAAATGTCAGAAAAATGTTAATGAAGGAAGTCTCAAAATCCTGGAACAACTCCAAACTTCTGAATGAGAATCTAACATTTTCACACCACATATCTATATTCCCCCATATTTTATTTCAATATCCCTAAATT
>JAMWET010000772.1:0-20104 GCA_024036415.1 Prochilodus magdalenae | reverse complement strand
CCATCAGCAACCACCTGCTGTACCATAGCAACCGCCTTACGTCACAATGGCTAGCTTTGGGTGTTCAGCCAGTTTATAGGCTATTTATAATTTGTACTTCCTGTTTTATGTGTATTTAAACAACAATGGACTCACTATTCCTTCAACTCTGATGACAAGTGAGCCAGAATGCGGTGGCTGTGAATAATGAGTGGAAGTCTCCGTCACCAAGTCTGTTTCTACATGGCAAAAAAACATCGACAGGTTTTGCTATGACAGCTGTGATATAACACACACCTGGTATATACAGTACAGGACCCCACATTGTATAAAAACACGTCTGTGTGTGTGTCTGTTCACAACTCGGGGAACACAAAAAAAGTGCCGGCTCCACGGAGCACCGCGGAGTGCGTGTGTAAACTCTGTCTGAAGGCTGGCGAGACCCTGCGTGGGATGGCCTGGCTGAGCCGGAGAGGAGCACAGCCTGCAGCAGACGCACGTTAGCAAGCGGCATTAGCATGCCTCGCTGAACACACTTGACTCCCTTTACCTCACACGCACACACGCAGCCTGACTATTCGCCTCCTCTCCTCCTACCCATCCCTTGCTCCTTCGTCCTCGTTCCTCCGTCTTGGCACAGGCTGGAAGATGCCTGGAGACTTGGCAGCGAGACACACAGGTGCTACTCAGAATCTTCCTCTCTCCCCCTCTCTCTCTCGCTTCCTCTCCCTCTCCGGTCTGGCAGCAGCATCAGTCATTGCTCGGCCGAGGACACGCCGTCACACAGGGATCGGCGGGACAGAAACAGCGCCGGTGACATTCGAACCATGCCGTCAGCTGGACTCAGCTCAAAGCCTGCTTTAAGCCCTGTGACACGCCTGCTGAGTGGACACACACACAAGCCCGGCAAGATGCTCAGCGCTTTGAATGAAGCCTCCGTCTCAGGAAGCTTTTCTGCAGCGCAAGTGTGTGTGTGTGTGTGTGTGTGTGTGTGTGTGGGTGTGTGTGTGTGTGTCCAGCGTTGAGGCGTCCAACAAACACAAAGTACTTAAGCCCAACAGAGAGAGACAGAAACACAGACACAAAGAGACACCATTATATAAACTCCACTCACCACCACCCTCTAAAGGAGTCATTACCCACCATCAAATAAACACCACTCACCACCGCCCTCTAAAGGAGTCATTACCCACCATCAAACACACTCCACTCACCACCACCCTCTAAAGGAGTCATTACCCACCATCAAATAAACACCACTCACCACCTCCCTCTAAAGGAGTCATTACCAACCATCAAATACACACCACTCACCACCACCCTCTAAAGGAGTCATTACCAACCATCATATAAACACCACTCACCACCACCCTCTAAAGGAGTCTTTACCCACCATCAAATACACACCACTCACCACCACCCTCTAAAGGAGTCATTACCGACCATCAAATAAACACCACTCACCACCTCCCTCTAAAGGAGTCATTACTACAATCCAAATAATATACACCACTCACGCACCACCCTCGTAAAGGAGTCATTACCAACCATCATATAAACACCACTCACTCACCACCCTCTAAAGGATTCTTTACCCCACCATCAAATACACACCCACTCACACCACGGCACCTCTAAAGGATCATTACCGACCCATCAAATACACCACCACCGCCCTCTAAAGGAGTCATTACAATAACCATCAAATACACACCACCGCCCTTCTATCAGAGGAGTCATTACCAACCATCAAATACACACCACCGCCCTCTAAAGGAGTCATTACCAACCATCAAATACACACCACCGCCCTCTAAAGGAGTCATTACCAACCATCAAATACACACCACCGCCCTCTAAAGGAGTCATTACCAACCATCAAATACACACCACCGCCCTCTAAAGGAGTCATTACCAACCATCATATAAACACCACTCACCACCACCCTCTAAAGGAGTCATTACCAACCATCAAATACACACCACTCACCACCACCCTCTAAAGGAGTCATTACCAACCATCATATAAACACCACTCACCTCCGCCCTCTAAAGGAGTCATTACCAACCATCATATAAACACCACTCACCTCCGCCCTCTAAAGGAGTCATTACCCACCATCATATAAACACCACTCACCACCTCCCTCTAAAGGAGTCATTACCAACCATCATATAAACACCACTCACCACCTCCCTCTAAAGGAGTCATTACCAACCATCAAATAAACACCACTCACCACCTCCCTCTAAAGGAGTCATTACCCACCATCAAATAAACTCCACTCACCACCTCCCTCTAAAGGAGTCATTACCCACCATCATATAAACACCACTCACCTCCGCCCTCTAAAGGAGTCATTACCAACCATCATATAAACACCACTCACCACCTCCCTCTAAAGGAGTCATTACCAACCATCAAATAAACACCTCTCACCACCTCCCTCTAAAGGAGTCATTACCCACCATCATATAAACACCACTCACCACCGCCCTCTAAAGGAGTCATTGTGATTGAATGAGTGGGTTCTAGATAGAAGCCCATTTCACATGCTGTTGCAACGTCAACATAGGACTGGGAAAGCTCATGGAAATTTGTCCAAAATAAACACAGTCAGTTTAATCCCGTACGAAGAGAGAAAGAGAGAGGAGGGGGCGTGAGAGATGCACGCGGGAGTCTAGCTGACCCACTTCCGTAGCGTGCTGAAATCAGATGGCAGTTGTACCAGTGCTCTCTAAGGAAGGTAATTTATTTGGGTTCTCTAATACAGGCCATTCATTTTCCTTTCAGTCCCAACCACAGGTGGGGATGGCACCTGCCCAAATTAAAGAGTGGAGCCTGTGTACCCACACGCCTCTCGGTGCGGAGAGAGATTTCAGCCCCACCCCCCATCAGAGCCCCACATACAGACACTATCGGTGCTGCTATTTGAATATACAAATTTCCAAACTGAACTTTCAGCATTTGTTTACCTAAATAAACACGTATACCAAAACGTCAATCGTTCACTAAGACGCTGTGAGCGCTGCCAGCTGGTACGGCATTTTGCTTAGCAAAGTGAAGATCTGTATGCAAATTTCAAACATCAAGAAGACAGATCTGTCCAGTTGGTTCTTATCAGGATTGGGCAACCCTGAAGATCTACCACCCACCCTGGAGAGGTCAAACACACCTGACCACTAGCATTCAGATGACCCTGGAGGCCTTGATTACCTGGATCAGGTGACAACTTGGTGGTTGGTGTGGCACAACAGAGAACCCCACCGCCTGGCAGGGTGCACCACCGCATATGGGAGACGGGGTTCAATTACCGATCTGGGTGACCATGCTATGCTACTCCAGTCCTTGGGCATGATTCCTAACAGTACACTGTCCCGTCTGGATAGGAGTGCCAGCGCTCTTGAAGCTATGCTCTATTGGGGGCTAGACCTCCAGGACCAGGACTGGGACCCCTGCCTATAGCATGACCGGCTGTTCGTTAAATCATATACCAAAAAAAAAAAAATTAAATTACGATATTTTCTTGTTGGGACGCTTGGATCGTTTTTTCCAAAGGTATTTGGAAACGGATCAAATTCCAGTCCAAAATTCGGACTAGCCATCCAACAATCCAGACAATTCCAGCCAAGAATGCCTAGCATCTCTTTATTCCATCACTGCACTCCAAAAGGAGAGGCGTTTTGTTGGACGGGTCCTGTTTCTGGACGTAGAAAATTTGCTGAGCCCCGTCCCCACGGGCACCAGCGCCGCGACTTCAAATGCCCAGTAACCCAGGCGACTGGCCAGGACAGCACGGAGGCAGGAAGCAGAGGGTTAAGCACGCGCCCTCGCCTCTTCCTCGCAGGAAGTGAGCGGCTGTTTTTCGCACAGCCTTGCGAGATAATGGAGTGATTTATTGGGACGAGCCGTCTCGTGCCAAGCCTAATTAATTCTGCTGCTCCGTGTTATTGCTGAGAATGAAAAAGAGGGAGGGAGCACGGAAAAACGGGGGGAAGAAAAGGGAACGGGGACACAGAGGCTCACGTTACATTCCTCCCTCCGTTGGAGACACATCTGTTTCTGGAATATCTGGGCACATGGAGCTCGGATGGGGTGGGAAAGAAAGCAGATGCCCACAAGAGAGGAAATCTCACTCAGGTTAGCCCGGCTCTGTAGGACGTCGGATAACTCTCCGAAAGGAACGGCTCGAGTAGGATTGCTTCTTTAGTTTTGGAATTGGACAGCCAAAGGGAAGTCTAGCTGCCTGAGAGCTTTTCCCAGACATGGAATTATTGCATCAACCACTGTAGAAGCAACTTTAATGCAAACTTCCCAAACTTTTCCGGAATGCTTGTAGCGTAACACGAGAAGATTGACATGGTAACATCTTCATCTTCTTGTAAAATAGGAGTTCAGAGAGCATCCATCCTTTCGACTCCCAATCACGTCCGCTCCTCATCCGTAGAAATGCAGGACGCCCTTTTTTAACAGCTCCTTCCTCCGTAGTGGTGTCCTCTTATCCACAGTGAGTGGGAAAGCGCTGCCCTCAATTTCCTCTCATCCCGTTCCACTCCAGCATTGTGCTGATTGCTTTTAGGTGACGAGGCCTTGCAGCAACCCCGCCGGCCTTTTACCTGTCCGTCCCAGTGCGCTGAGCTGAGGTGATGATGCTACCCTCCTCACTCAGGTCGAGCGAATCAAATAGCTTTCAGGTTTTCTCCGGTCTGATTTCCCGAGATCTCAGCCGGAATTCTCTAGAGATCTGTCCGACAGAGCCCTTCTGAATCGGAAGCGAAGATAGAAAGAGAGAGTAGAAGGGGGAAAAAACAGAACATCGGAAGCGAGAATTCAGAGGCGAGCTAATTAAGGTGGAGCCCGTGCAGTGGAAACTGTTGGGGGGTTCTGGAAGATGTAGCAAATCTCCCTCAATGAGGAACAGTCCCTTAACGCTCCATACTTTGGGAAAGCATGCATGGAGTCCAGCAAACTAATCAAACAACCAATGAGCCTGACAAGTCTCGGGTTGTCGTCTCTCATGATGCTGGATAGAAACCACCAAGCAATGGACAAAGTACAGTACAAGACCCTGGAGACAGCCCCCCAGAGCAAACCAGCTGTTTTCCCAGTTTCGGTTTGTCTGTCTGTCTCTTTCTTTCCACCTCCCGTCCCCCTCCTTTTCTCCATCTCTCGCATTTATCATCTGGATTTGTGCCTGGCAACGGAGCAGCTCTCCGGCCAACCGCAGGGAGAACACACTGGCGGCTCAATAAATTCGCCCTGGCAGGACGGGCAGCGAGCCAACGAGCTTGTTTTATTTGCTATAATGGCTTCCTCTTGGCAAAATATGGTCTAAAGGAAAGGCAGGAGCGGGACTGTGGAGGAAAAGTTATACACGTCCGAGAAGAATGGCTATAACTCGCAACAGGGGATGCAGGACTCACGATCCGCTGTAGATCTTCCCTCGATCAGCGTTCGGCTGGTCCAGCCTATCTGCGGTCAGTGCAAAGCTACGGGCATCCTGCCACAGATGCGTTGAGTGTGTTACGAGTCGACCACCAAACTGTCTAGGGTTTAATTAGGCTATCCTGCCTCTGGCTGTAACTAAGACACAGCCTCTACCTGTGGCAGTTTGCCGTAAGACCTGGACCTAAGTAAAGGTGTGTATGTAATACTGGTTGGACCCAGTGAGAGACCAACTCACCTGGAGTCCGAGTCTCCAAATCACCACGGGGGCAGCTCAGTCCATGAGCCCATGGTCGAGCAGCTCAAGCTGTGTTCACAGTAGCGTTCAGGTTTTATGTGTTGATGGAAGGATGTCCACCGAAGAGAAGACAGCGAGCGCGAGACCCAAAGAGGGAACCAGTCCTCCTCTGTGTAAGAGCCCCACCTCCATCATTCAAAGCATCACCATTTCCCGCCATTACTCCATCCCCCATTTCTGGCTAAACCCAAAGTTTACAAGACCCCGGTGATTGGTGCCCCGTTTGGTCCATTGTGGAAATCTGTATCTGCCCCTAGCCAGTATCATTCCCTACCAAGTGATTAAGCCTTGTGCCAATGCTCTCTGACAGGACTCCCTGGGCCTGAGCACAATTGGCCCTTGCCTGCCGAAGTACCGGTTGCTGCCTCCCAAGTACCGGTTTCTGCCCAATCAAACGGGTACAACACGGGTGCAATTAGCACACCAAATGGTCACACTGTTTCTGGGAGCTGGCCAGGTCCACCTGGAACAGGAGGCTGAATAGCACAGTCATCGTTCACACGTCGTGACACTTGAGAAAGACACCTAGAGGAGAGGTGTCCACTGAGTGTCGCCATACTTGCATGCAGACAATGTCTACCCGTCAGAGTCTCCAGTCCTGAGTCATAAGGCACCGCACTAGAACAACAGATCGATTCCTGAGTGCTCCGACAAAAGCTCTGCGTGAATTAGCAACAAAGGCGACGGAGGTGGACCCACGCAGACCGTCCTTCTTCCTCGTTTTTCAACGAGGCAGCAAGCTCACCTGCCTCTGGAAACACAGGAAGCACTTTGATATACACTCTCCGTCTTGCAGACGCACCAGTACATCACTCCCGTAGCAGGCACTTCAAAGGCCGTAACTGCGTGATGCACGGAACCGCACCGGAAGAGCGAGAGAACAAGCGCTGGAGAGCAAACGTTTCTGGGTCACCGTATTCCACGTTTACCCTTTGGATTCAGTGGAGCTGTCAGACAAGCCTGTGCTTTCTCGTCTGCCGGCGTAGCCAGGATGGGACGTAGCTCTTATGAATAAACAAGCAAACACGAATTAACAAATTAACACTTGCTTATGATGTTATTCCTCAGTGTTGCACCACCTGAAGTCAATTATCACTCTCGCAACTGAAACAGGCCGCCTTAAATAAACATGACTACCAGGCACCTGCACTCCGGTAACCGCCTAGAGGAAAGAGTGCGGCATGAGGGAAAGAAGACTTCCTCCGTCTGTCTTCCTTCAAGTGACCGTCAACTCCCACATACGGCTGAACTTGGCGGAAACGTCAAATTCAGATTTCCTATGGCCGGGAACGCCATGTGGGAACACCAGTCTCGTGCCAGGCTCCTTGTAAGCCGTGTTGTAGCGTCCCAGCCCACAGGTACTTAGCCGCTTCGGCTTCGGCTTCGTCTAGCGCGTCCACAGGCGGTTCACGAACTCGCCGTTACGAGGTTCAGTTTTCCCACTTCAAAGTTCAAAAACTGCAGCTGTTGCGAACCGACGGCTGCACTCGTTTAATAGAAAAGCGATTCATCTTTCAGCTCTGCTACAGCAGGCCTAAAGCTTTCCCGGGAGACGCGCACGCATGTGCGGCACCAGACGGACGCGCTCCTATTAACATAACACCATGGCAAAACGCGCAAAGGGAGAGGAGAGCAGGAGGTCCCCTCCAGCACCGTCGCCAAGATGGCTGTAATTTGCTTGTGTGGGAGCGGCTAGCGCTTCTGAAGCGCCGAAAGGTGGCAGCTTCTGAGAAAGGAAGGAAGAGAGAGAGAGGGAGAGAGAGAGAGAGAGAGAGAGAGGGAACGAGAATGAGCAGTGAGATGAGGGTGTTAGGCAGAGGGAATTCATTAAAGTCCGTTTCTGCCAATAAAGCTGAAATCTTGTGAGGATTCTTTTATCTCTTCACAACCCGGGCGAGCAGATGGTTCACAGTCTGGTTGAGCTCCAGAAGACGGGGATGAATCCTGCCTTGACTCTGGACAGCTCAGAGCAGGCTACGACAACACAGCCATTACTTCCTTTACTTCCCTAATGTATAAATTCTGTAGCGTCTTTTTCGCACCTTCCGGGAGGCTGCAAAGTGGTCAGCAGCGACTCTTCCTCTCAAAGTGCTGCAGTTCTGTCTGTTCTTGGACTCTTTCTAGAAAGTCTGTCTAATGTGTGACTGGGGGATTGGTGTTCCCTGCATCTGAGGGTTTGGATGGGAAGACCATCCAGCCATGTTGGATCAATTACACCCATCCAGCTGCACCCAGAAGGACTCATCCGACAGGAATGAAACTTGGTGGGTAGATTTGACGTTGTGAGACATGCTTATGAACCAAGGATGAGTCTTATCTCTGTACCTGACTGACCCAACAGCCACCATTACAGACATCCAGTGAGCAGTGGTGTCCTCCATGAGTCGTCCTGTTGGTGCAGCACCATTGGCAGACGGCTGCACCATGCAGGACTACATGCACACAGACCGTTACCACGACTGTCCTTAACACCACGTCACCGTCACCAAAGACTGCAGTGGTGTCGTGCCAGACTGTCATGGAGTGACTCAGAATGGCAGCGGGTCATCTTCAGTGACGAGTCCCGCTTTAGTCTTGGTGGAGACGCCCAACGAATCCGTGTGTGGAGGCACCGTGGTCAGCACCAAGATGAACGGTTTGTTGTCACACGTCCAGTAGACCTGGTGTCACTCCACCTCCACCCCTACTGCACCATCTGCAGGAACTGTGTGAGGATGTTCAAGCTGCATGGGATGGATTATCACAGGACACCATTAGGAACCTCTACAGCTCCATACCGAGACGTCTGGCATGTTGGGTTAGCAAAGAGACAGACAGATCCTGGTCACCTTTATCTTCCTTCCCAACAGCACTGCCATCCCACACCTCCCAACCATGAACCGCGATCAGCAATGGTGGCCATAGCCTCAAGCTAGATGAGATACTAAGCTGAACCATGTGTGGAATTGTGGGTACTAGCGCTACACAAACTAGCTGTGATTTATGTTAGTCTGAGATTTAATGCAAATGACTGCAACACAAACTCCACAAGACTCGGTCCAAGGAAGCCTAGCACCGGCATAAAACAGCACTCCTGCGGGGCTTGTTAATAGAACCGTTACATCGTGATTAGCCGCTAATCAGATGTGGAAGCTCTGTACCCGTACTCCAGTTCATCCTGGAGCAAAGCAGTGGGTAGGTCAACTGCTGCCGCCGAGGAAAACCATCGCTGTTGCCAACATGCAAAATATCCACTTTGCATTTCTGCTGATGCAACGAGGCCTTCGCTGCAAGCAAGGTCAGGCAGATAAGCTCCGCGTTAACACCACCATCTCATGCACATGCAGAACAATGCGGCCGCGGCGCAGAAAGGGCACCGGTTACGAGGCAACATGACGCCGAGAAACTGAAAAAACTGGCATTCTGATGAGCCGGGGGGCTTTGAGAGACGGGGGGAAGAAACCCAGGCAAGAAAGAGCGGTAGCTGTGACACTTCTCAAGGGGCACTGGAACGGATTCCATCTTCACACCTTGCTGTGCCGGCATTCCGTTTGAGTCCAGGAGGGGATGACGGAAATACGGTGGGGGAAAGAAAAGCCGTGCGGATAAAAGGAATCAGAAGGAGGGCTCATAAAACATACATGACCTCGGCACACTGATGCAATCGTTAGCGCTAATCAGAGCGTGTTTCCACCCCATGCTGGTGGCCGCAGCAGCTGGAGGAAAAAAGGATAAAGGCGGAGAAGATGAAAAACAAGAAACAGCCTCCCGGCAGACGTGATCTCATCCTGCGAGAGACTGGATCCGAAAACATCACAGAGCGCCATCGGATACTTCATGCCCGGCTGCGCTTTAAGACGACCGGACCAAACATCCGTCAGAAGCTTCGGCTAAATTGGACGGTAGATCACCGCTAAGTTCTGGAATTTGTCTGGTTCTACGGACTTCCTTTCACGGGCCTGATACACGCACGAGTCCGTTCGGCCTCAGAAGACGTGGTGTCTACCGATCGATGCACTCCTAGGGCCTCCACTCAGCACCACCCCCCGCTGTGTAGCCAGTCCCCCCGTGGTGCACTTCTACCCCTAGCTGCCCGTCTTGAGAAACAGAGTCATGAGTCTAAGGTGACGGGTCTCTGGCACTTTGCCAATCACAGCAAGCCATGCTCTAATTAGCCACCTCTGGGGCCTACCGCTGATAGAGCCATCTCAAGGTCTAATGGCCAGGACCAGGCGGTGGAAGAGATTGACAGGCGACGAAGAGGAGGGGCTGCGCCAGAGCGCTCACTGAGAGGTCAAAGAGATCCTGGATATAATTAGGAGGTGACGATCCCGCCAAGACGAGCTGAGGGGAACGGACCGGGGTCAAAGGCACCGTTTGGGTCGGGGTGGTGAAACAACCGATTACAGTCACATCGTCGTAGCTAGGAGTTCCTGGCTGACGGCTGAAGTCTGTGAAGACAAGGGGGACCCCCCCTGTGCCCACCGATCCCAAGAAAGGTTTGATAACAAGATGATCAATTTAATCAGGAGAACAAAAGCCCCTACGGGTCCCTATGAGCGGAACCTGAAATGACTGTTGTAGGCAGCACAAAGGAGCCGGCGATATAAAAGAAGAGAGGTGCGACGCTCCCGTTCTTTTTCTTCTCCACTCACGCTCCCTGCCGTTTTATGGAACATGGCACGTGGTCTTGCCAACTGGAAACCATCAGGCAATTGAGTGGAATTAGGAGATTAACATAATTAAGGCATTCACTCTCGGAACTCTGACACGTACCCCCACACGCAAACCCACTCGCTTGTGTAAAGCGCTGCCGGGTTCAACGGATCCTTCTCCCCGGCGGATGTGCGGTGCCGTTTCCACTGTGGTTTTGGGTTAACCCGAATCTCCGTGCTAGCACAGATACCGAGGGTCACTGCTCTCTCGGCACGGCGACAGCGCCCTGCACAGGACTTTCAGATCAGATTTCCACAGTTCCCGTTTCAGACTATTAAACCGCTGCCCTTCCTCTGAATTCTCCAACCTGGACAGATTAACCGCATTCCTGTACAAGCATTTCTTGTCCCCCGTTCTTTTTTTTTTTTTTTTAATATCTGCCAGTTCGGTAATTCCTGGCTGGATTCTATTACAAAAGCCTTGCTTGCTTTTTTCCTCTCTGCAGTCGAGGACAAAAAGGGAGTTTAGAAAAAAAAAAGAAGGGAACAGTAGGACTGTCAGTCCCTTTAATTGCAATCTGTCTCCTTCAGCTATTACAGTCCATTATAAGGCCATTATATAGGCAGCGGTGTCAAGGCTGGAGAGCACGGCACAGGATCCGGTAGCGGCCGGACTGAAAAGCAGGACTAATGAACCGGGTTTCCACGGAGAGGAGCCGAATCGCAAAGAATCCCCAGAGGCTCCATCTGCCTATAGATGGCCGTGCATACGTTACTGGCTGGGCCAATTATAAGCCCTGATCAGAATGGACGTATGGACGACTTCCAGAATAGCACACCACCTTTTCGGAAAGCCACTTCACCACGCATCTGTCCGTGGCTGCGACGAAGCAACAGATCTGTTTATTGGGAGCTTCACTAATTGGAATTCCTCGACTGAGAGGCCATGCACAAGTATTACGACAAGCTGCTTGCGGTTCGAGGCTGCTCGGGTTGTCACGCGTGGGCGTGTACAAGGTTCAGATACGCTAGCTAGTTTTGAAAGCACACATTTGTATGAAATTTGAATGGAGACTTAACTGCTTGCGTCCGTGACTAGCTTTATTAGTCAGTTAGCGTGCTGGCTAACCTAGCTAGCTATTGAGTGACCTAACTCCAGTACACATCCTTAACCATATCATTTCAGATGTACATGTACCAAGACGCATCAATAGCAGTTATGAGCTTCTCCTCCATGTTTACCACCACACTCCGAGAGAAGTCTTCGATGGGTCCAATGAATGTCTTGGAGCCAGTTGTTTATGATGCTGCTTCACTGTGTCCTAATCCATTTGCGTAAGGCTGAGAAAGTCTCAACCTGATGTGTCGCTCCGTCACTGTGAGGCGTGTCGTGTTCTTCCACAGGAAATGACTGGTTGCTTGACGCTCTGTCGCTTGGTAGTGTGAGCGTAGGCTTAGATACCAGTGCATAAGCTGGACTGCCGTAAAGCCCAACACCGGTGGCTATAGGAGTACTGGAAGACCACCAAAGGTTTGAACTATGGGTCTGGGGTAGAGACCCAGGATGGATAATTATCATAAGGTGACCTGTGATGGACTGACGGCCTGTCCAGGGTGTTTCCTCCCATCTGCACATTGAATGATTAGATGGGCTCCAGCACGCGCCATGACCCAGAAGGGTTAAGTGGTTTAGAAGATGAATGGTTGAATTATTATGGGGGACAAAAGCTAAAATAAAAAAATAAAACTAACTCTAAAGATCCGAGAAGTAACACAATCAAGTGAACAACTCCATTACTGAGTTCTAGAGCTGTGCTACAGACGAAGTGGCGGAGGTTCTAGAGGGCCTCAGCTGCGGAAGGAGCTTCAAGGAAAGGCCAAGGTGCCACAATTAAGCCCACCAAAGGCAAGTCTGGCATATGGCAAATATCGGACAGTGGGTGGGAATGGGCTGGAATGCCTTGCCTCGCAAATGGGAGTGTGTCAACTTATAGACATGCACACAGACCGTTACTGCGACTGTCCTTAACACCACATCAACATCGCCAGTGGTGTCGTACCAGACTGTCATGGAGTGACTCTGAATGGCAGCAGGTCATCTTCAGTGGCGTGTCCCGCTTTGGTCTTGGTGGAGACGCCCAACGAATCCGTGTGTGGAGACGTCATGGTCAAGCGCCGAGACGAACGGTACGTTGTCAGGCGTCATGCGTTCAGAAGGGCTGGTGTCCCTCCACCTCCACCCACTCATCTTTATCCCTCTGGGCCACAGGGATACTGAAGCCTATCCCAGCACTCACTGGGCAGTAGGCAGGACGCACCCTGGACAGGTTGCCCGTCCATCGCAGTCCTGGGGTCTAGTAAATGTTAATGCTACAGAACACATTACAATCTAGAGGACCGTGTGCTTGCGAGAGTTTCAGCTTCACAAACAAACTGTTTGCAGAGTTGGTTGAGGAAGAACCGGCTCATCTCGGCACGCTGAATTACGGAACGCTGGCCCGTTTCTGAATGTGTTATCTCTGTATAATTACGGGCATTATTGTGTAATTTGCACATCGCTTTGCCCTTGAACAATTGGATGCTGGATTTGGGCTGTTGAAGCAGCCAAAATACCCTGAGCGTTCCAAAACGCGGGAGCCGCTGTCGCATGCCGTAAGTGCACCTTAACGAGCGTGCGTAACGAGCATCTGATTGAGTATGAGAACACAAAAGCAACGAACCGGAGAAGGTCACCCAGCCAGAAACTCAAACATCCTCAAATAAAAATCAACCCTAGACCCGTCACAACGCGCTTCGGAGACGCCAGAGAGCTCACGCGCACATACACAAACACAAACCCACCTTTCAGAAACGGTTGTTTGTTTACTGGCATGCGGAGGACCGCTAATGCTAGCTTTTAATAGCATGCCGAAGCTCAATAAAAGCAGGCTAACAGCAGGGTAGAGGCATCCAAACTCAATCAATCTCTTCCCCACTCGGCAAAGCACCCTCCCCTCCTCTCCCCGATGCGCTTTTGTTCTCCCCGCCAGGTGCCAGATCTAATTCTCCATCCAAACGCACTCAGATCCCGTTAGCATCTCAGACTGAGCTGGGTGAGGATGAACGAGGCGAAGCCAACGCTTCTACAAGCGCTTCCACAAACGCTTCCACAAACGCTCCGCTTGTCGACCGGCTTTCTTTGTTTTAACGCCGCCGGGTGACACCATCCGCAACCCCCTGAGATAAAACCAGAAGCCAGGGGGTGACGCTCGGCGTGGGCAGCCGTTCCGGCCTGCTGGAGAGCCTGCGAGAGCCCCGCTCTCTGAATAGCTGCCATTATAGAAGTTGTAAAGGGCCCGTATTAAAACCTTTACAGCCTACACTGGGGTTGTAACAGCGAGCGAGTCAGCGTGTGCCTGAAGAGCTGGGCCCAAGCCGAGCACGTCCAAGGTCAACCGGCTCTTGTGTTTCAATTGGTGCTAAAACAGCCAGTATGGAGCACTCAGACAAACGTTCCACCTATTCCGCTCCATTAAAAAGTGAACAGCCGGATAGGCTTACTTATATTCTATATCAAAGCGACAAGGGCAGGGAAGACTGATGGGAGATTTTTCACCTCCGGAGGGGCGGAGCGTGACGGTGCCGAATGCAAATAGGCATTTTAGAGGTGCTGATTTCAAAGTCCGCTATGGAAAGATCGAGATATTGTTGTCGCCATAATCTTGTAAATACCAAAACAAGTGTGTGGTGTTTGATTACACATGTCCAGGAGGCCTGGTGTCATTCCATCTCCGCTCCTACCGCACCATCTGCAGGAACTGTGTGAGGATGTTCAAGCTGCATGGGATGGATTATCACAGGACACCATTAGAAACCTCTACAGCTCCATACCGAGACGTCTGGCGTGTTGGGTTAGCAAACACGGAGGCCCGGCGCCATACTGAGAGACAGACTTCTGTATGTGTAGCTCAATAAATTTTATATTACGCTACCTAACAGTGTGCAGCACCTCCATGAGCACCAGTAACAGCTGGGACAGGATTGGGCATGGACTGGACAAGTTTCTGGATGTAGCCACATCAGTGTTCAGACACTCTGGCATCATAGAATTGGTCAGTTGGTCCAGATTTGGTGGATGCCTTCCCTGGCACAATTCCGAGGAGAATTCCCTGTAGACTGGGATTTTATCCACTGCTGGTAGACCCGTATGACCGTACGCTTCCATACACCTGCAGATTCAGCTACTTCCTTCACACTATGGTCTCTGGCCATGCCCACATGCAGTCACTCCTTTTAGCCAATCATTAACATCTGCTCTGGAGCGTTTACCACACATGGAACGAGACATTCCCTGCACTGTAGCACCTCTTCCCAATCTATGGATCCCGTCACTCACACCCCGCAGGTGTTTATAGCCCCAGCGTCCTCGTGCAGCAGCGCCATCTGCAGGTGCCTGAAGTTACTACCACCTTAGGTGACTCACTTTGTGTCCAGGAAGCTTATTCGCCATTTGCTATAGACGAGTAATATGAAGCATGTTCTGTTTACACGGTTAAGTCTGTCCGTGGTCCAATCCTACCCGCTACGAGCTACAGAACAACAGCAACCCCGTACTGTGATCAAACATGCTAGTTGGCGTGCAAGTCACTGAGGCACAGCAGGACGAACACATTCTAAAAGCCAGCGGTGCAGCTGACGAAATGTAATCTGAAACAAAGGCTCTGCCTGCTTCATCTTGCCGAGATGGACATGCCCGCTTCCCTGTGGTTGTCCAACTCCACTGAACACCATGGCCGTGTTTGACAGACAGCAGGATATTACAGATGTGATACAATGGCACACAAACACCAGCAGGTGTCTGGCTTTGGCCGGCAGCTACGTTTATTAAACCATCCAGAGAAAGAGTGCTGATCTAGGATAGACTATCCATACCTCCTTAGAGCTCCTTAGAATCTGATGTTCAGGCAAGAAATGACAGTCTGGTCTCTTGGAACGCCTGGCAGGCAGCACAGATCCTCAGTCTTTACACGTGTTGAAAGCTCAAACCACGTACTCTGCAGGTGGGAGTGGGTCGAAATGCCTATGCTGCAAAAGGGGGTCGTGATCGTTTATAGACCTCAGAGTTTGAGATGGACCCTTAGTTCCACTCACATCTCAGTCATCATCTTCTCAACAGCTTTGTCCTTCTGGGTCATGGGGGATGCTGGAGCCTATCCCAGTGCTCAGGAAACACCCGGACAGGTTGCCAGTCTATCACAGCCATTAGTTCCAGTGAGGTGAAATGTTAATGCTACAGGAGATTGGGTTCTGCCCTTGAGTCTGGTTCCTCTCGAGGTTTCGTCCTCACCCAAGGCACCCAGTTTTCCCTTTCCTACATCTGTACATTAACTCAGTGTTTTTTTTTTCCTGTATAACCAACTGATTTTCTGTGAAGCTGCTTTGAGACAACGGTGGTTGTAAAAAAGCCCTATACAAATAAATATTAATTGATGATTGATTGATTGATTGATTGATTGATTGATTACAATCAACCTGCCATACGCCCAACTAGTCCTGGGTTAGGCTCCACCGCACCATCTGAAGGAACTGCGTGAGGATATTTAGCTGCAAGGGATGGAATATCGCAGGCCACCATTAGGAACCTCTACAGCTCCATACCGAGACGTCTGGCATGTTGGGTTAGCAAACATGGCGTCCCATGTCCAATGGGACTGAATTGGGCATGGACTGGACGAGTTTCTGGATGTAGCTACATCAGTGTTCAGAGACTATTCCATTAAAGAAACGGTCAGTTGGTTCCAGATTTGGTGGATGCCTTCCCTGGCCCAGTTCCGAGGAGAATTCCCTGTAGACTGGGATTTTAGCCACTGCTGGTAGACCCGTATGACCGTACGCTTCCATACACCTGCAGATTCAGCTGCTTCTTTCACTCTATGGTCTTTGGCCACGCCCACATGCAGTCCCTCCTTTTAGCCAATCATTAACATCTGGAGCCATTTTCCACACATGGAACGAGACATTCCCGGCACTCTAGCACCTCTCCATGTGGTCCAGAAGGATAAATGTTTTAGAAGATGAGTGTGAGTGGAAGTAAGGGGCCCGGCTCAAACTCTAAAAAAGTCCCGGAAGGCAGGAAAGACCGTGGACAGGTTGCCAGCCTGGTTTATTTGGCCCGTTTGGTTTTCCCTCTTAACCTGGTTCCTGGTTTTATTGGTCCGTTTGGTTTTCCCTCAACGTGAGTGGAAGTAAGGGGCCCGGGTTCAAACTGTAAAAATGTCCCGGAGGGCAAAAAACAGTCAGGACAGGTTGCCAGTCCATCACAGCCATCGCAGTTCCAGTGAGGTGAATGCTCCATGAAATTCCAGTCTGGTTTCCAGCAGAACCGACTGAGAATGGAAAACAGACAGCGTTTTACTTTACTACACTACAGGGCGTAGTCCGCATGAGGGGAAGCAGCCTGTGAGGCAGCACAGATCCTCAGTCTTTAGACGTGTTAGAAGCTCAAACCACATACTCCGCAGATGCCGGCATTACAGAAGCCATTACTGTAGAACCGGAGACAGGTCGTAAAACAAAAGGCCCACCACGTTCACCTCAGATCACTACCAGTCTGTAACAGCCCAACTCCAAACCGTCTCCTCAAACGAGACCTCAGGAAAAAAGCTCGCAGCCACGGCAATCCTGGAGCACAGAGCGCAAAAAAAAGAAATCTGTCGCTTTGGAAACTTTTTTTGTTTTTAACGGATGCCAAAAAGCCAGCACGCTCCGAGATATTATAATATGGTTCACCTGAAGTGCTTAATTTACACTTAAAAGAGGGAAAACTGGGGCATGCTATTTCCAAACCTCATTCTTTACTCTACAACTCCACTACGCTAGCAGGAGGAGGGGCGGGAGCAGGTGCTCCTGGAGTAGGAGATATATCATCGAGCTGGGATCTGGGTGGGTCGGTCACTGACTGCGCCGGTATTAAGCACTAGGGCTAAGCACAGTGATGGTTTGGGGATAGCGTGCTAGGAATGACCGGAAAGCACCAAAACTGGTGGTTAAGAAAGAACCTGGTGAGAAATGATCACGGCAGTTAAAGCCAGCACGAACGTCAGCAGGGAACAAAAGACTCTCTAGGAGTAGACCTCAGACTTCCAAACCTCCACACCTAACAATTCATCCAATAACAGCATCGCCACACCGCACCAATACGAAACTGTTCCCGGTCACTGTTTCGGGAGTTCTAATTACACTCACCTGTGTGCAATTCCATGTTGTGTACATATGCCTGTTTGGTTTTCCCTCTAGACTTGGTTCCTGGTTTAATTGGCCCGTTTGGTTTTCCCTCTAGACCTGGTTCCCGGTTTACTTGTCCTGTTTGGTTTTCCCTCTAGACTTGGTTCCTGGTTTATTTGGCCCGTTTGGTTTTCCCTCTTAACTTGGTTCCTGGTTTAATTGGCCCGTTTGGTTTTCCCTCTAGACCTGGTTCCCGGTTTACTTGTCCTGTTTGGTTTTCCCTCTTGGTTCCCGGTTTATTTGGCCCGTTTGGTTTTCCCTCTAGACTTGGTTCCTGGTTTAATTGGCCTGTTTGGTTTTCCCTCTTAAATTGGTTCCTGGTTTATTGGCCCGTTTGGTTTTCCCTAGACTTGTTTGGTTTTCCCTCCCTCTAGACTTGGTTCCTGGTTTTCCCTCTAGACCTTGGTTCCTGGTTTATTTGGCCTCTTTGACTTTTCCCTTTTGGTTTGGTTTATTGGCCCATTTGGTTTTCACTCTAGAACTGGTTTCTGGTTTATTTGGCCTTGTTTGGTTTTCCTACGATGACTGGTTTTCCCTCTAGACCTGGTTTCTGGTTTATTTGGCCCGTTTGGTTTTCCCTCTAGACTTGGTTCCTGGTTTATTTGGCCCGTTTGGTTTTCCCTCTAGACTTGGTTCCTGGTTTATTTGGCCCGTTTGGTTTTCCCTCTAGACTTGGTTCCTGGTTTATTTGGCCCGTTTGGTTTTCCCTCTTAACTTGGTTCCTGGTTTATTTGGCCCGTTTGGTTTTCCCTCTAGACTTGGTTCCTGGTTTATTGGCCCGTTTGGTTTTCCCTCTAGACCTGGTTCCTGGTTTATTGGCCCGTTTGGTTTCCCCTTTTAACTTGGTTCCTGGTTTATTTGGCCCTGTTTGGTTTTCCCTCTAGACCTGGTTCCTGGTTTATTGGCCCGTTTGGTTTTCCCTCTAGACTTGGTTCCTGGTTTATTGGCCCTGTTTGGTTTTCCCTCTAGACTTGGTTCCTGGTTTATTGGCCCGTTTGGTTTTCCCTCTAGACTTGGTTCCTGGTTTAATTGGCCCGTTTGGTTTTCCCTCTAGACTTGATTCCTGGTTTAATTGGCCCTGTTTGTTTTCTGACCCTGGTTTGTCTTTTCCTGTTTCGGGATTTTGTCCTGGTTTTGTTGCTGGGTTTACTGTCCTGTTCACTTGTGCAATGTGGCTGTTGGGCTGGTTTTGTTCTCCAGATGTTGGTCCTGCCACAAACTGTCCTCTCCCCGACTACTGATCACCAGCACACCGGCCGCTCTGCGCGTTTAGCGTCCCACGAGCCGTGGCGTCTTACATGCTAGGTTAGAGCACTCAGCGAAGCCAGCCACAGCCGATCTGGTTAAAACTATTACGATGATCGCCGATTGTTTTTTTCCCTATTATCCCACTTCAAACAAAGTCCCCGCGACCTGAGGTAAAGCGCCAACAATCCCAAACCATCACGAATCCTAACGATATAACCCCAGGAGCGTGCCTGCTGCGTGTCCGATCGACCAGACGCTCAATCAGCGTCTATGGGAACTCACCAGAAGTGACTCGTCTTGAAATCAAGCAGTATGGCTGTCGGCGTCGCTGCACAGTCAAGATAAACTGGTTATCAAAACTCGCCAGCAGATTCCTGCTCAACTTCACGAAGGTATGTACTAGAACCCATGGCACGCCAGGAGAACTCTGATGTGCATGCTCGTGCCTATGCGAGCCAGCTAGCTATAAGTAGTGGTGTATCTAATGGAGTCCTGTCGAGCTGGTAGAATACCAGAGTCACCAATAGATTGCGAGCACTTTGAGTACTCCTGACACACACAGAGTATCATGACACCGTTATGTCGCATGACACACATGTACGGCGGTATGCCCCAATTTACTGGCCTTTCAGAAGATACACACTCGCACACGGAAAGGAAACTAGTGGGAGGAAGCGAAAATTAAAAAACGGAAAAAGTGCAGACTCCGAGTCGGATGAGTAGGTGACTAACAACATGCCAAGCACAGCACAGATCAAAAGAGAGTGATTTTAATAGCAAAGAGGAGGCAATAAAACACGGGGTGAACGAGGGAATAAGGAGGAAGCCGATAATGATCGGAGTGTGTGCGCTGGCCCCATTACAGGAAGGGAGAGAGTGTGTGTGCGGGTGTGTGTGTGCGGGTCCCCGCCGGTGTGAGTCACCTGCCCGCTTACGGATGGGGAAAGGACGGGTTGCAGCTTGTTAGTTATTATTCCCCACGAGCGAGTCTCCAGGAGGGACCCTCTTGCCACAGTCGCCTCCGGTCCAGTGTTTCAAACAACGACTCTCCTGAAGCTCCATCTCTCACACTCTCTCCCTCTCTCCCCTTTACATCATCCCTCCATCCTCATCCCTCCCCCGTACGTGCTCCCTCCCTCCATCGAAGAACACCATTCTTCACAACATCCTACCCTATCTCTCCTCCCCATCTTCTTAATCACAGCCATACCTCCACTCTCTTTCCCCACGCTCTCT